>JAVQJV010006910.1:0-10528 GCA_036024995.1 Gadopsis bispinosus
TGTCCAATCCTGAGTCTGTATAGCCGTCACGTGTAAAATGAACTGAAGACCCAGCGTACTGGGTCGTTCCTTCATTTCTGTCCAATCCTGAGCCTGTATAGCTGTCACGTGAGAACAACAAAACTCAAGCCTATGCGCATGCGCGTCAAATGAACTACTTACTCTCTGAGAGGACTTGTTCCTACTAGTTCCTTTCAAACGAGTAGTTCAGTGAACGATTCAGTCGTGAACGACACATCACTAAGTAGCAGCAGTCCTGTGTAACTTAGACTTTTTAAAGGTGTTTTATATTATCTTTTGCTATCAGTAAAATGCTGTATCATGAGAAAAGTTGTAAAATACATTCTGCAATATGTTTCTAGATATGTATATTATTTTTATCAAACACCCTGACTTTACTTGTTTGGAACTTGCCTAGCACTTCCATTGCATGCCTTTGTGTCTGTTGGGAGCCTGGAGTGTAAACACGTGTTGTGCAAAGGTTGTTTAGATATATTGCTTGGTCCTCACTATGACATGAGTGATGCAAATCCCCCCCACCTTGACAGCTGGTGCATTCGCAGCTGTGTATGATGGGCAGGACGACTGGCTCACTCTCTCCACTCTCACACTGCAGGCTGAGGAAACGGACTGGGTTTTCAGGGTCCAAACGGTAACTACAGCACTCGCAAACTGACTTGAGGTAGGGCTCCTGTAGAGAAGGAGGAGGAGAAGAATGAACAATAAAAATGATGAGGATGAGTGAAGAAAAAATTAGGAGAAGAGGCAAAAGGAGAGTCAGAGAGATAAGTTGTAGGGGCCAATTAGGAGATTGGAATATGATGAGGAAAGGGTGACATTAGAGGATATGGAGGTAATGAGAGAATTTTAGAAGATGGGAGAGGGAGAGAAGAAAGAAAGAGAACACACAGCTGCACAGTACAGTTCCACATAGAGATGTAAAGCAATAGTAGTACCAATGGTACTGATGTTAACATTAATAAAAATAAGAGTAGTAGCAATACAATATTAGTAATACTAATAACAAAAACAGTAACAAAAATAGCAGCAGTGCCTGCCGAGCAATCATATCAGGCGCTAGTTTAAAGCTCCTCTAAGAAATATTCTCTTTAATCACAATTAATCAATATCAAGATGAGAGATCAAGTGAATTGTGAAAAGGGTTGCTCACACTGATGAAACCATCTCCACAAAGCTTTTTAGCCTGCTCTCAGGCAGCTGTATCTAGCAAAGAAGGTCTGACCCCACTAACTCAACTGTATACTGCCCATATCTAATCAGAAGACAAACATAGTTAGTAAATGGTAAATGGACTCATGCTTTTCATCTGTTGAAACGGTTCCCAAAGCGCTATAACAGTACAAGTTCCTAAAGCTCCTAAACATTGTAGAGCAATTACCAGCACCCAGATATTTTGTCAGGAGTCGGGTTGAGACAATAACAAAGCTGAAAGCAAAGTGAACATGAGAATTATTCATCAGATGGCCAGAAATATGACTCCAAATGAATCCTCTGTTTTTTTCCAACGTGTTAGCAATAAAAACTTGTTAGCTGTTTGTCAGGGTCTTTTTTGTTAATCTTGAAATATAACTCTTTTTTTGATTTTGCATGATAGAAGGCAGCTTTTTGGATGTTGTGCTCATGTGTCCAATTAGTGCAGGTGAAGACCCAAGGAGGAAATTATGGAAAAGTACAATGGATGGTAGCAGAGAATGACAGTTAATGGGATGAGAAGGTGATGAGAGGAGGGATGGAGTCCAGGATCAAATACTCAAAAGCAGTGTGTAACTGCATACATTTAATATGTCAGCTGGGTGGTGGGAAAGAGCATGTGATTCCTGTAAATGCATTCTTGCTTGTTCCATTCCTGCTGGTCAGTGAACAGGAAACTTCTCTGCACTGCCTAGTCACCAGTTGTCCCAGGTTGCTACGGTAACAGGCGGCAATGACACATTTGGCTGAGCTGATGTTTATTTTTACTAATCTGACTGACTATTTTTACAGTGGAGATGTATGGATGCCAAGGAAGAACAAAGGTACCATGGTGATGATGTGATAAGCTTGCTGTCTTTAAATGATGAAAAAGACAAGTGAAGGCACGAAAGAAAATAAGAGAAATAACCACTAACAGACACTACATGTGACCCCTGCAGAAGACCCCTATTCAAAACATTTATTTTTAAATCACTGGTGAGTCAATTATGTATTTTTGTTTACCTGCATTCTTAATCGTAATCTATGTGAACTGTGTACATAAGTGTAACTACAGTTGACAGAAGTCAGAGACTGTTGGTTGTACCTTGCAAGTGTCTGTACAAACGTTTGATTTTGATAATTGTTTATGCAGTTTTGGTTGCAGTGCTTCATTTTGCAGGATATATGAGGTGTTTTGTAGTTTGGGTGTGTGGTTTTGTGACTTGTGTTAATGTGTGTTAGCAATTTAAAAAAACTAATCAACTTGGTTTTGGCAAATAATGCAATTAGACTCAGAGATTCAAAGTCACAGCATAAGGGCCAACACAATTTTCAACAACGGGAGGGGAGGGCTGGAGCCAATCCCAGCTAACATTGGGTGAGAGGCAGGGAAACACCCTGGACTGGTCGCCAGTCAATCACAGGGCAGACAAACAGACATTTAAGGGATCACACTCACACCACATTCATACACCGATGGGGACACAGTTGCCATGCTGGCCTCCACCAGGGGCCAGCATCGGGGTTCAGTGTCTTGCCCAGAGACACTTCGGCATGTGGACAGCTGGAGCTGGGATCGAACCACCAACCAATGGACAACCGCACTATCCTCACAGCCATAGCCGCCCCCATATTTTTGTTCACACAACTGTAATGTGTGATGCGCATATCTTGCACTGATTTTGTGAAGAAAGAAAAAAGGTTTTGTTTCAATAGCATATTTGTGTTTCTGCACATATTTTTGTAGACTTGAACAATCTATCTGCAGACTTCTTTACATGCAGAACTATTATGACATAGCCCACCAAAGATGACAATGCTCAACAGTGTTAAGTTGCTTGGACAAAAATCTGGAAAATAAATGAAAAGTGTGCCATTTGGTGCAAAAGTTTGATTTTGATAAGTGTTTATGCAGTTTTGAATGCTGTGCTTCATTTTGCAGCATATATGAGGTGATTTGCGCTTTGGGTGTGTGGTTGTTAGTCCACTTTGTTGCCTGTATTGATCGTTATTTTGCTACCAGTATCACTCATGTGAAAGTCAAAATTTGCCCATGTTGCCTCTTGTTTGGAGAGTAATATCTTTGTGTGTAGATAGATGTCTCTTCTCCGTACCTCTAGGATGACATCAGTCCTGGACAGGCAGCGTCCCCTGCAGAAGCTAACCTCGACGTTGTCAAGCCGACAGTCTCCCTTCGTGATGTTCCTGAACTGCACATAGCGATGACACTCTGGCACGGGCTCGCCTGGCGGAAACAGAAAGGATTAAGAGGAAGGAGGAAAAAGGGCAGAATGAGAGAGGAAAGAGAAAAGGGGGAATTATGGGGGCCAAGGAAAATGAGAATATGAGAAAGCAGAAGCAAAAACTGGAGAAAGTTATTTTATTTGCATGATATACTGTACAGTGACATTGCAATGCTCTCTAGCAGCATGTGACATTTTCCTCCACTGGGAGAGATTAAAACCCCATTGTAGGTAAAGTAATGCAATCTCTCACTAACCGGTCACTGCTGCACCTGATTCTTAGTCTCTTATATAATGAACTATAGAGCATTCAAATCCAATTAAGTTGTTTGGAAGTCATGAGACAGAATAACTACTAGTGAACTAGTGATTTTTTTATGTTTGTTTGAGATTTGTATGTTTTACTACAAGTAGTATTTCACTTGTTCCAGTTGTTTAACATTACCATTACTAAAACACAAAATATGTAACGTCATGGTCATGGCCTGGGTTTGAAATGACAATTAAAACAAAGAATAAAAGTGTAGCTTTTGTGTTATTGACTTTTAATGACAGGCATGTGATAACATAAAAGGCATTTATCAGTTTCACCCTTTCTTAGTCTTAAGTTGATACATATTAATGTTCTCAGGTACATTAACTTATCCAGGGAATTGAATGTCTTCTTTTTACAGGCAAAAACTTTATACCTGTGATACATTTGATTTCTGAACACAGTCTCTAAGGTGGTTTGTGGATTTAGTAATGTGTTTTTTCTGCATACTGTATGTTGTACTAACCTGGAAACTGCTTTCTACAGACTGGACAGCAGCTGCCTGGTTCCTCCACCTTGATCTCCCCCTGAGAGAGAGATAATGTGAGTTGAACATTTTTTCTATCAGCAAGTGATAAACAAAAAATCTATTATAATCTCCACCCTCTCAATACTCAGTCAATTGATTGGACAGTTATGTTTTGGCATAACAACTTTTCTCATGTATTTTATTCAACATGTGACAATGAGCACAATTGAATATACGGTACAACAATCAATCCTCAAAACCAAGTAATCAATTCTCCAAAATGCCTGGGAATCATCAAAGTCACTAGGATTCATCCTCATGAATGTCTGTGCAAACATTGGTAATGGTAATCCATCTGTAGAGATCAATTAAAATAGAGATATTTACAAACCAATGTGGCGGACAGACCAACATTGCTATTTCAATACCAGTAGAAAAACTGTGCAAATTGACTGTGTTAAAACATAGACCATGTAACATCAGTGTCCCAGTCATCACCACCCACTGCTGGTTTTCATTATAGCCAGATTAGTACTGATATAGACCTGGGACACCATGGGTCATGATAACCAGGAGAGGAGAGGAGATGAGAGACAGAATATTAGACAGAGAGGCAGGCAAACAGCAAGGCAGGCAGACACCAGCTAAGCAGATGTGAAAAGAAACAGGAATTAAAAAGTCAAAAAGTGAGACATAAAGACCTAAAATAGCAAGAGAGAAACAGTAGGCATGCAAAGGATGTAGCCAGATAGAGTGGAGCCACTGAGGAAGAGCGATCCAGAACAGTCAAGAGAAAAGCAGGGTGTCCTGTGGTGTCCCTGTCTGAGAAGAGCTTCTGTTAGCATGTGGAGTCTCACAGACACAGTCTGACAGCAGGCTTCAGCCACCCCCACCAACACCAGCCTCACCCAAGGACTTCTCATCCCACTCTGCACTGCCGCCAGCCTTCCTTCAGGGATCGAGGGAGCCCACTTAAAAGGGTGAGAGATCACAAAGAGGACCAAGTCTGATGTGGCAGGGGTGCAGAAATAGTTTGAGATGTGGATTCCTGCTTATTTCAAAGGGAAGATCACTTGGCATTTAAAGGGGTAGTCAAATTCGTCTACAGGCTGTGAGATAGAAATCAGAGCTCTATTAATGTGTCTCGTAGAGAAAAAACAAAACAGAGGAGTCCGTGTTTGAGAGTAAAAGCATCCTAATAGCTTTTATCACCAGATTTGATAACAGAACTTTCAACCTCTTTTGAAGCAATGTGCTCAACTGTAAGCTGAGGTATAAATAACAGAAAACACTGACAGTAACAGATTTTCAGTCTGGCAGGAGAGGGAACACAATGCATTAAATTACCTTTTCATATCAGCCAGGATAAGGAGAACTTTTAATGAGACATTACCTAGGGAGAGGTGAGGGATTTGAGAATGTGAATCATGGAACTGTCCATTACAAATACTCCCTTAGAACCTCAGGTGTTATTTAGGCGTACCCTACAGTTCTTAATTCGAGAGGGCATTAGTTTGTACATATGTGTACATTACAAGCAAATCTATTTATTGCTCTGAAAGCCAAACACAGTTGGCACATTTAACGGTAATGGTAACGGTAATGGTAACACACTTTGAGAGGTAAACTGAGTATTCATGAGGAAATCTGGATCCATTAAATATTTATTTTTAATATGGTGATGATGATGGTGAGCTCATGAATAACACTGGGTCATGGTAGAATATACATGTAACCAGAAATGTAAAATTCCACAGAAATTTTATGTGTGCCTGAAATGCAACCGCGTGACCCTAGGCCCCCCGCCCCATAACTTGTCTGTCACACTCTGTATAATTCAGTACTGCCACCTCTGGCTGGAGTGTAATGAGATTAAAGACACATTTCTTTGACACTTCATCAGATCTGATTAACCTGATTAAATATAGGGCCAGTAACTTCCTGTTGTCACTAGGTGGCACTATGACTGTGGATGAAAAGCATTTAGATGGCTTCGGGCCGGGGCGTTTGTTACGTCCCCCTTCGTGTGTCTAGGGGAGGGGAGGATGGTAACAAGCAAACAACTGATCCGAGCCAGGGTTGCTGCACCAAACTGGTATGGTTTGGGTGGTTGTGTATGTGCGGGTAGCCTCTTGGGGCAATAAGTGGGGGGGAGGCTGGACTCAGGGTGGATGCCAAAGAAAATACAAGAAATAGAACAAAACCCCTCCTAAACTAAAGTCCCACCTAAGCCCAAACAAAAGAACAAACCAAAGGCTGTCCAGCTAATACTAAAGAAAGGCTCAGGAAAACCATACATGGGCGGCACCACCCACTAACCTAGTGTTCCTAACAGTCTCAAAACTACGTGAGTGCGATGTACAGGGCACTCCAGTCTTGCCTAGTCTAGCAGACCCACCACATACCTTTCTTAACCAGTCTCCACAGAGACTTCCAAAACATCTCGCGTCCTCAATCGTTCTGAGCCAGAATGAACCACCAACCACCAACACACCTCCAGGTCTCCTCTTTATAACTCCACTCTCTCCCAGCTGATTGGGTTGATTAGCCTAGACAGACACCTCTGGAACTATACCAGGGCCCCACAGGTGGCATTCAATTATTGCTTACACCTGCAGAGAGGACTGGGGAACAGGGTCACAGACAAGCCCAACTAGGCTGTCGGCTGGTGCTTGGCACGTAATAGCGATCATGAAATATGTTAAGTTTGGTGCCTCTCGGACAACGTACAGTGCAGATATAAACCACTTCCTGTTTCACGGCAAAACGGACCAATTCCATGCCATTTCACGGCCAGCAAACACAATCATTTTATAAACAGGTGACCCCGCCCTCGAACCTGTCTGTCACTCTGTGTCATTCGGAACTGCCACCTCTGGCCGGAGTGTACTGAGATTAAAGGCACAATTCTGAGACACTTTTTCCTCATCGGATCTTATTAACCTGCTAGGAGTATTGATTCAAAGTATAGGGCCAGTAACTTCCTGTTGTCACAGGGTGGCGCTATGACCGCGGATGAAAATTAGCATTTAGATGGCTTTGGGCCAGGACAATCATGAAATATGTGAAGTTTGGTGCCTCTCGGACAACGCAGTGCAGATATAAGCCCCTTCCTGTTTCACGGCGAAACGCATCAATTCCATGCCACCTCATGGGCAGTAAATCCAATCATTTTATAAACAGATCATTCATCTCAGCACCCAAACACTGAGATCGTCTGTCCTCACCATCTACACAGAACTGACTCAGGTGAGCCTGTTTGTAATGCAATGCTGCCATCCAGTGGACCGTGAAGACAATCACAACACCATCCAGCAAGAATTATTAAGATTTTAGCTGCCCTATTCCTGTTTGTAATCCAATGCTGCCATCTAGTGGACCATGCTCTGTCCCTGCTGTCATGGCCGTCTCTGCTTAGCTGCAGCTGTGTCCGTCATCAGCCAGCACTTTTAATGCACCAGCTACAGAGAGCCCAGTTAAACCCCACAAACAAACAGCAAAAAACGTGAGTCCAATCATCAAAGTAAGGCTATCGTCAGAAAGATGACAGGCTAGCCATGCTGCGATATAAATCTTAAGTCCGTGGTGTTCTAAATGTGCACACAACAGTGAGTTAGAAATGTAAGGGGAAAACAGAAAGAGATTTTCTTCTTAAAATTGTAATAGATCCTTGGAGAGCTTGCCAGCACTTCTGATGAATGAAAGCACACAGCTCCAAAACCATATGTCCTATGATTTATATGGTTCCATTTTCTGAAACTAGACAGATGTCTCTACGTTTCGGAGGCTAATCATGTACATGTGGAGTTAAAATTGTGGACACGAGAGCACTGTGGGCAGAAAGACTTGAGACAATTTCAGAGGAGCCTGTCACTCTGGCGCACTCTAGGCCAGCCAGATTAAAGTCATAAATCTGAGAGAATTATTTTTAGAATTCTGAGCCACACTGCCATCCCTGGCCGGAGGCTATATAACATGCAAAAGTTCAATGTTTTGCGCGTTTGCTCGGAAACGGCTCTACCAATCTCTGAGAAAAGTCATAGCACACTATTCCCGATCGGGCCTGATTTTTTTATGTACTTTGCACACATCAACAGTGAGGGAGTTGAAAATTGGCAAAAAATGCGGCGGAACCTTTGATGTCCTTTGATCTCTAGGTCCCGGAGCAATTGCCTTGTGCTACCGCAATTCAGGCACACAATAATAAAAATAAATCGATTAGATTAATTTCTCTCAGAATTTCTGTTGTATTGTTTTACATCAATTGAAAGTAACAGCATGAGGTGGACAGGCAGATTGGTGCAGCATCAGCAGTAATGCAGGTGCTGTACTGGACCGTTGTGGTGAAGAAGGAGCTGAGCAGAAACTACGTAACTCCATAGCCCCTCCAAAAACAAGCATAAAGACCTGTGTACACCACAGGCGGAACACTCGGTAGATTGTCTATTTTGTGGACCTCACGGTGCAATCAATCTGTCCTTTAATGTTCTGGATGTCAGCAAGATCAATTTTTTTACCCTGTTCTTTATATAGCAATGGTGTGCAAAAGATATAAATTCAGCTTACTGTGTCAAGGATGAGACTGTTGACTTTTCTACTGTGACTTTTCTAAACTTCGTCACAATAGATTTTTTTCTATAGAAACTAGTGGGTTGCATTTCAAGGGTTAGAAATATTTTTTGATTTAGGCGAACTCACTTAGTGGTGGTATCTAACCATACAGATAGCTTTGGCTTTATTTACCCAAGGTTGGAGATATTGGTCTGTATGTTTTCTGGTTTTCTGTCTCCACCCCATTTATGTTTTTCTGAACACAATGTTAACTGATTTAATTACTTTAGAAATGGTGTGTTCTGTGGATTATTAAGAGTAACAGGGACATTGTTTCTATTAAGAGATGTTGTTGATATTCCTATGTGTGATTTTTCAATGCTGGGAGCAATGTGTGACTTTGCATGGCTATATAAACAGTGAAATTTCAGTGAATTACCCTTTAAAAACATCATGGCATTGAGTTGCAGCAAAGAACAGAATGGCATTGAGTTGCAGCAAAGGACAAGAAGAGAAGAAGCATTGAAAAATGATGTTTGGGCAAAAATTGTTTTAATTTTTTAAAAACAACAACATGAGGTAAGCCTCCTTCTCCTCTAGTTCTATTTGAAGCAGGATGGGATAGAATCTGTATTTATGTGTTGCCAAAAGTTCCACCTGTCTCAAGGAGTACAAAAATTAATTCATATTTTATGACTATTTTTTTTCTTTCTTTGCATGCCTCTAGTTGTACAGTGTATGCATAATTGACACTCAGCTCACTGTCTCGTTATGACCAGCTTGTGTATGACTGAGCATTGTCTGCAAGACAAAGGCAGAGATATTTTCTTATGTTATGGCGCTGTCACCAGCACTGACATGCATGCACTGGCACCCATAATCCCTCATGCATGACAACACAATTACCCAAACCATATGCAAAATATTGTTGGAAAAAAGCTCTAATTGATGAATATGTAAAATCTACATAAGATACCATATTTGCTATTTAATGTGCTTAAAATAGACTCAAACTGTAGCTACAGTTGTGCTTTACATACTGTAAAAGGTGCCATTAATTTTGCAGGACAGGTTTCAGCTTTGACAAATAGTGGAACTGTTGCATTGCAATGTAACTCGGTTATTCTTAATGACAAAACCAGGTTTCAGTGTTTCATGGTAGGTAGAGGGGCATGGTGAAATAAAAAGAGCAGGCTCGTTGGAGGATCGGACAGTCAGGTATTGATTTACTTCAGCCAGTGATTTGCAGCAAACATCCCACACATTCTTGAAGGAGTAGAGCATTTTTTCTCCCTCACTCAGAGTAATTGAGATGTTTGTGACCAACAGAGATGCTGTGTGAACTGTACTACCCCAGAGTAGAAGTGGTGGTTGAATGGACGGATGTGTTTGTCTGAAAAATTGATCATGACATTGTATGTCATCTTTGTTTATCTTCGTTTGGATGCTGTAGGTGCACACACACCTGCAGAAGAGCAAATAACTCAGAGTGGGACTTCAAACACGGCTGTTAGGTACACCCCTTTTTCTGGAGTTTAGTACTGTACTTTGTATTTTTAAAAATCATTATTAAACTTCCTTAGTTGAATTCTAAATTAAAATCATGACACTAGATCACAAAATAGGTTTTCTTTGAAGTACTCTGACCTAGGGAAGACTGATTTCCAATGCTATGCACCTTACTATTGTAATGAATGGCAAAACAAACTGAAGATAGAGACAGCTTCCTCTGAGGGACTTCATAGGTCTACTTATTGC
>JAVQJV010006911.1:0-29781 GCA_036024995.1 Gadopsis bispinosus
GCGACCAGTCCAGGGTGTTTCCCTGCCTCTCGCCCAATGTTAGCTGGGATTGGCTCCAGCCCCCCCCTGCGACCCTTCGGGATAAGCAGTATGGTTAATGAATGAATGAATGAATATATTCTTATGTTCATTCAGCAGGAGGGCCCAGTTATATTCCAGTATTGCTTCAAAGAAAGCTATAATATTACTTTTTGGTAGTCATAGTTACAGTAGTGATTTTAACAGCCTCTATTTTACAAAACCTTTAAAATCTCTAAAGATGTAATATGCTTACTGTAACGCCTGGTGAACTAACCTCGGGAAGTAGCACGCAGTACAAGGAGGTTTGATTAAAACCCACTGAATGTTGTAGAAATTATAGAAATATAAATTAAAATATGAAGATGTTTTTGCTTTATTTTATGTTTTTATTTATTCATCTGTTCTATTTATGGTAAATGGTAAATTGACTCTTTCTTATTTAGCGCTTTTCAACCAGAACGGTTCCCAAAGCGCTGTAACAGTAATCTAAGTTTGAACAGTAGTCTAATTCACCCATTTATGCTTTTATTTATGTTATAAACTTTAAAGGATGCAAGTATGGAAGCTCATTTCTGGAAAGGGGAATACAAGGTAAAACGTTATGAATAATATTTAAAAAAAACTAATATTACAAATACTCAAAATTAGTTCTTAATCCAAAAGTCCGAATTTTAACTTTATGATTTTAAAATCTTGAGATTTATGAAATCAAAATTATGAGATATCAAGTTAAAATGCAAGTGTCTTATAAGATACCATGTCATAATATACTTAATTATGTCACATTTCGCTCATTTTCTTCCCCTGGAAGAGAAAAGATGGGACGAATTGACACTGAAGGAGGTCATTGTGTCCAGGAGATGGCAGTAAAGCAACATTTAGTAAACCAGCTGCAGTTAAATCTCAGTGAAGAAGAACTCGACTCCCAGGAAACATGGCGCGGGTTCCGTGTTGGTCCCTATGGCTTGCCATATTCGACTCCCTGCGGTGCGCGGCCGGGAGGTAACAGCGGAGCGGTGTCATCGAGAAACAGTGACAGAGAGGCGGTTGGGAGGAGACGCGTCGGCTCGTCGAGGATCCGACAATGGACGACAGCCAGGCTCCGAGGGCGGCAGCTCGTCCGAGCAGGGTGCCTTCGGACGCGGAGCCTGGAGCTAACGTTAGCCTGCAAGACGTCGAGGCAACCGGGTCGCACCCGGCCAGGGAGAGTCAGCCGGGTCCCGGCACACCGGGTGCTGCTGGCGCGAGGATGGAGAGGAGGAACTCGGCGTCGCAAGGCTTCCACCGGAGGCACATGCCGATGGAGCCCCTCAAGTTCCAAATACCGAGGAAACCCAAGGAAAACAGAGGTGGGCTGAGCCACGTCCCTCGTACATGTCAGTAAAATTACAACATGGCCAGTAACCAACAGTTACACTTTTAACTGTTAATTCACATTGTTTTACGTTCCCAAGTTATCCGTCCCGTTTCACGTTGGCTAGGTCCTTTAACTAACGCAGATAACACATTCACGCGTCTGTGTCCCGTGTTTTAACTGTGCTATCACACACACGCTAACTAAATAAAACTACAGACGCTGTGTCCTGAGGTAAGTTAGCGGCTAACGCAAGTCGAGGATGCTAACTAGCACTTAGCCAGCAAACGTCAGTTGCCTGTAAGTTACTACAGTTCCAACCTACCAGCTAGTAACGAGCGGTGCGCGGACGCAGCTCTGCGCCTGGAGCCGGATTTCAGCTTTCAGCAGGGCTGTTGTCACAATTTCAAATTTCAGACGTCACATTTTGGTGATGAGCGGGTGTGTGACGCTCCAGCTGAGCCCCTCCACGCTGATGGAGGCAGCTGCTGCAGGTTCGCGAGTCTCCCGAGTGTTTGGCATTTAAAAAAAAAAAAAAACCAAAAAGGCAGCAGCCGTGGTCCTGTTGTAATTGGTGCAGGCTAACGACTGGGCTCCCCAGATGCCCAAACCTCCTTTGTTTTGGGTGCGTCTGAGGCTCACCTGGAAGCTGCTGAAGAGGATGGTCAGGGTCTTTTATTGCACATGGATTTCTGATTTCTGATCAGTGTGAAATCCATTAAATAAACGACACCGGAAATGAAAACAATTGAAATGAGCTCATGCCAGTGTCTTTATGTTTGTCTGGAGGCCACTGGGGATGAAGGCTGTGGCTTTTAAACACACAGTTTATGGGTAATGACTGCTGTGGTGTACTTTGGTCCCTTTAGTTCTAATGAGGGGGAATCTTAATGCTACAGCGCACAATAACATTTTAGACAGGTGTTTTTTAAATGCTATTGGATAAAACATAACGCGCTGTGTAAGTTAGCCAGTGAATCACTACTCCTTCAGCGGGCCTTTTTCGCTGTGCACCCTGCACGGCTCCAGTGGTTGGGTGGCTCAGAGGTCAGTGGGAAAGGATTATTTGTGGTTATTAAAGACCCTATCCTCCTGTGTTTCTTTCAGCTCTGATCGAGTATGTCTCCACTGAGTCCAGAGAGTATGAAGACATGATGACTGTCCTGACCTCCAGCTACATAGACACCGGTTCTGCTGGCTGCTTTACCTACTCCAAACCTCGGCTTGTCCACAGTGAGCTGCTGGAGAAAGAAGTGAGAGATGGATGGGCGGAGGGGCACTTCCATTTAAATGTGTCCTGTTGCGTTAGTGCTGCCTATAAGTGCAATGCCATCCAAGTTTGGAGAATCACTCAGAGCTGACGTGTTCACCTGTCTTTGTGAAAGTTTGTGGAGTTTGTCAAAGCATTTGGAAGCTAAATCTCTTGTGTGATCATGGATTGTTTGTGTGTGCGTTCTGTGTTTCAGTTTGTTGAGAAGAGGAGGGAGATGAAGGCTGATGGGAGGACAGACAAGGAGCTGGAGGAGAGTTACTGTTTCCTGTTGGCTGATACTGTTAAGGTTGGATTAACACTGAGCTGTACTGTTAATAGTTGATGTCCAACGGGGCAGGAAGAGGTTGTTAGATGAGCACAATACAGGCAGAAACTGTGCAGTACTTTTGTTTGCTTTGTTATTTACCCTGTTGATCTACTTGTGTGAATTACTTATTTCCTCAATCTTAAAAAATGGGATCAATGTACTGATATGATTTAACTGAAAAAGAAACCAAACTGCAAAGAGTTTTCCTTAATTGGGGGCTTGACTTGGATAGGACAGAATGTGACATTCCCTTGAACTTTTGGGGTGTGTAGTACAACATCACAGGTTGTTGAGGACAGAATGACTGCATTTTCTCTGGATAAAGACAACCATTGTAATGGTTGGTCAGTGAGTCTTTTCCTTTAAGGCTGAAATTATATCCAATTTTTTTAATCTAATTTCTCAATTGTCTGAATGATTTGTCTGTTGTAGCTGTCCTTGATCTGTGAGAAGGGGCTGTTTGTGGGTCAGAGCTGGATTGCAGTGCTGGGAAACCCCAGTAAAGGTAGGAGTGAACAGATGCATGCTGATACATACATAGAAAATAACACATTATTATTTTTTACCTCAAAGCAAAGATCAGCACACTGTACTGACAGCTCCCAGTTAGCTAATCTTTGTCTGATCTGTGACTCTGAGATCACAAACCTGCGGCACTGGATGTCCAAGTTCAATAAAATGCATCTGGTTTGTTGAATTAGCCTTCTGTTTGCACACAAAATTAGTGTTGAAAGAAAATGACTTGTAATTTTAATTTTGTTGTTGGGGTGTGTTTGTGTGTGTCTCTCTAGGAGTGTATCTGTCCAGGTACTCAGACTTGCTCCAGATGAACCCCATAACTCCTGGAGCCACAGGGGAGATCCTCATCTTCAAAGTGATGAAGGTACATCAGCTGGCCAGTGGTCATCATCACTGCCTCTCTCAGCTCATCTGTCAGAGGCAGGAAACATGTGACGTGAACTACAGGCTCTGCTTCCTGCTTTGCTACAGTACAGACGCTCCTTTCTCTTACGCTCTGCTTTGTTTTCATTTAGCTATTATTTCTGCAACCACTGTCAGTACATGTACACATGCAAATCTGTACATAATATGTAACGATAGAAATGGTAATAATCACTTTTTGACAGTGGAGTTGTATCTATGTTTGGCTTCAGGGGAAAGTGAAGAGCATCTATGAAAACATGAAGAACCTTCTAGATCCAACGCCTCGCTTCGACAGCCACATCTCCAAGAACGCCAGCAAAGTCACCGCGCTCACTTCCTACCGCGCCTTCGAACTCACACAGGTGAATACACACTCACTCACATACATACATACATACATACATGCATACATATCCCTGGGCATTGTTACACTTGGACAAAAATTATTTTGATGCAGCAGTAAATCACATTTGTTCTGTTGGACAGCAAAAATGATTTGGTTTAATTATTTAAATGGTTTAAGCTGTTTTAGTGATCAATATGACTTTTTCCGTTGTTGCTGTTGTTAATAGCCAGCACTGTTGTTGAATGCCAAACTGAAATCATATATAATAACTCTGAGCACAGATATAAATGTGTTAGCATCCTTTTTGTGTCACGTGACACGCTTGGTGGTCAGAAGATTTGGTGCATGAGGGTCTTAGGTGCCTCGTGAAAATTTAATAGTTTTTTAAGTTTAATATTTCTGTTATAATTTAAAGTTGAGTTGTGCTTTTTTTTCCCCCCATGCTTTTCAACGATACTGTTGTGACGTTTATTTCAGCAATACTTCTACGAGTACTCATTTGACGAGCTGCTGCAGCGGCCTCGCCAGGTTTGTCCGTATGCCGTCGTCTCCTTCCAGTTTAAAGGAAAAGACTCTCCACTTCCCAGCAAACCTCTGGCCCCCATCAGGTATGAAGATCGGGAAAGTTAAAAATTAAACTCTGTGTTATTCCAATGGCCACATGTTGACTGATTAAACTTAAAATTAACCAGAAACCTGTATTAAACACCAAATAAGCTAATGCTGAGAACAGTAGAAGGACCAGGGGAAAATGTGTCCTCTGGATTGTGGAGCTCTAGGAGGATATTAAAGTGCTCTTTGTTATTCTGTTGTTGTTAATCAAATGGTTTGAAATCATGCAAAACCACCAAAAGCAAGGCAGTTTAATTTATATACTGTAGCACATTCCAAACACAGGCATGGTTGAGTTTGTCAGGTCTGGATGAATGTTAAAATGGAACATTGTGTCTGTGAGCTCCAGAAAACTGTTGAATAACCTCACGGAGACCTCAGATAGACATGTCAACAAACATTTTGACTTTGATAAAATTCTTATTGACATTTAAAGGATTCGAATGTATTATAGGATAATTTTAGTGTCTGTATGTTTTAGTCAGTTATTTTCTCATTAAGATGTTAAGATTATCAAGAAATATTTGATATGAAAATGCCTTGAAACTTGTTTGCGTTGGGTCCTCTATCACAACAACCATATACATTTAATTTCTGTTGCATGGCTTTGCAATGTAGACCTTGGGATACAATTTGCAATTATAACTGTATAACCATGTAATTGGCAAAATGCTTGGAAGGTATAATTTTTTTTTTCCCAAAAATCTGGATTAATATGGTATGCTTTGTACAGTTAGCTGTGATGTAGATTACACAGAATTTGTTGAAACATTTACTTAAACCAACAAAATCATCAACACGGCCCTTCAAGTTTAAGTTGAAGCTGACGGACACACTGAATGCTGCACGAGTTACAGCGTTGCTCTCAGCACTAAATATCTGAATTGAAATGTTCTTTGTGTGCTGTGTTTGATGGACAGGATGAACAGCCAAACAGCAGAGGGGATTAAAGGTGAGTACTGGTCCCCTTTTTCCATTTAATTACACCAGACCTTAAAGAGCTAGCTCACACCTACAGCTCAAAGTGGTCTTTTTCCTGTCTTGCCCTGAACATGACACAAAGGTCTTGATCAGACTGCTTACCCAAATCTATTTTTTTGGAAAATCCAGATTGATTTTAGAAAGTCTGGACAGCAAAAAAAAAAAACCCCCACATTAAATGTGATTTTTTGCTAATCGGCTCCAAGCCACAATTGAGGTGGTTTGAAATGCGATTCCAGTCGGATTTCGAAAGCTGCGTCACAAGCGTACGTACGCCTACGTCGTTGCCACAGCAACCCATGCAGATCTGGACACACACATCCAACCACTTGCAAATAACAGTGCGAACAATCTGTCTTAAAGATCTGATTTGAGAAACAAATGTGATTTGCCTTCAGTCTGACAAAAGCCTACTGATGAGTTTCTTTCTTCCAGAGCGTGCTCAGTTCACAGTGTGGACTGGAGATCTGGTGAGAGGTGACCAACTTCTCTTCCAGATCTGCCTTCGCTCCTTCTCTCCTCCCTTCCTGCCCCACAGACTGTGAGTAGTGAACAGACTTCCCTGACTGTTAAACCAACATTTTATCACTCTGAAAATATGCCTGTTTGCCTTGTAACATAGTTATCATTTATCAGTTATTTTGTACTCGAGACTTGGCTGCAAGTGAGCAAATTACAAACCTAGGTGTCATCATGAGGCTTTTTCTTAGTTCAACAGTTGGAGGACTGCAAGAACTGGGAACGATTGTAGTTATTTTTTAGCTCCTGCTTGAGCCACCACCGGAAACCAGAAAAGGCCAGTGTAGCCTTGAAAATTGCACCAATTCACAGATAAATGGACTCAGTGAAGTCCAGGCTTTATTAAGCGTATATGCAACAGGGGAAATACAAAGTGATTTTGACTTGTCAGAGCAAAATATTAAAATCTGGTCTGTGACATGGCTATAAAAACTGCCAGGTGGCTTCCATTACTTCAGTGTTCATATTGATGCTGTGAACGCAAACAGAAAACAAAGCTGTTAGAGGTATGTACAGTTCCTCTCAGGGAGTCCCCAGAACAGTTTGGTCCAAAAACCCTATGGATGGCAATCTTAGTGTTCAGAATTATATCAACAGCATCACGAAGATGAACTAAAATAAATGATCTCTGAAAGTGGCTTTGAAATATGTTTGAGTGCAAATTTTACAGAAGTCTTGAGGTGACACAAAGTCAGCCTTTCTTGGTGTTTAGTTCTATGATGTGAGCTTTGTGTGATGGACCACAAACCTTTACAATGGTGGTTGCAAATGCTGAAAGCCTGAACTACTACCACAGTTGCAGATGAATGAAGGATTGTTAGAAAAATATTCTACTCGAGACCAGGTTGAAAATCATTACTCGGGTTACTTTATTCTTGCGCAAGAAGGAGCAGAGTTATATCACATACAGATATGTTCAACAGCTCACGCAGCGCTAAGTTATGCTGCTCAAAGGACTGTCTCTCTTATTCAGCTTTTATACCTAGTGACACCCAAGTGTTACAACAGGGCGTCGCCACAGCCTAAATTTGCATTCACCAGGAAGCCTTTACCATCAAAAGCGAGCCTGGGAACTGAATAAAAGCTGAGGTCCTAAGGCAATAAAGTCATTTAGATAAGAGTCTAGCTCTTCAAACACTGTGTCTGGCATTCTTAGGGTTAAACATACAGATACAGATAATACTTCTGCATCTAGAACCTCCTGTGGTCTTCACTGTTACACCATGTGTTCTTCACTGACACTAAGGTATTTAACACAAACAAGCATCATTTTCCCAACAAGGATGATCTGTAATCCATCCCTTGACTTCTTGGTGGAAGAGCGCTAAACTAACTAGAACTAGAAACCATTATTATTAGTTACTTTTAATACAGAAATTTTAACACGGTCATCCTCAAATTTTAACACGATTTGTTCTGTTTGTATCTCGCCTCGTGTCGCCTTCAGACAAGAGAAGTTGGAAATTGGTTGGTTGATGAGGTTTGACCAGGTGACCAAGCTCCTCCCCTCCGACCTGTTCTCCTACAACCTCTACAACAGCAGCCAGGAAGGTGAAGTCAAATGAACCTCCACAGTGATTGCACATTACATGCCAGGATGCAGCTGATTTTTTAAATTTTTTTATATGAAGACATTTTTATAGCTTTAAATTTGTAGTAATCTGCACAATCACAAGATGCCAAACATCCTTCCAGGGATGACTACTCCTGTGTGGTAGAAGAGGAATATGCGTTTATTTGGCTTATTTGGTTTATTATTTGCCATTTGTATTGTATTGTCAAAATATTGCCAACCTAATTTAATAGGATTTTGTGTGTTGTCGTATGTGTGTAGTTGTGAAGAACGGCCATTGCTGCAGTCTTCTGGAGGTGACGGACAGAAGTCGGTCTATGACCAGCGTGACGAGACTGCTGCAGGACCTGGAAATAAAGAGAGTGGTGCGTTTGCTTTCCTTAATATTGTAAATCGGTTTATTGGGTGCTGATACATTACAGCTCCGCTCTAGAGAAGTAACAGGATCTCATGTACAGAACACACAAGACATTCAGCAACAACATGATGACTGTAAACAAATGTCTCCGCCATAATTGTTGAATGACGGTTGACGGTTGTCTGTTTTCCCTACAGGTTCTGGTGACTCCACTTACAGAGAGAGGCTTTCTCTTCCTGCTGTCCAGTGTTCAGATGGCCGCACCCTGTGGTATGTGAAACATGGGGTGTATTTGTAAATTATATAGAGGGTAGCTTTTGACAAGCCAAGTGGTTATGGCAAAATAAGACACAACAATGAGGCTAATTATCTAACCTCTGATGCCTTTGTGGAGTGTTTTACTTTTTATTTTTTTTTTGTCTTCACTGCACGAGGTGGAATCAGTTATTCCACAAGTGTTGTTGATTCATAGGTTCATACTTGGGCCAGTACTTTCTTCAAATGTAAAGTTTCTGTTGTCAGGTGGAATAAATGTTACTTTACTTTTTGTATTTTCAGAGAGAGGAGAGAACTGGAAGAGGTGTCTTCAGGCCTTGTTTGTCTTCCCAGAGTCCAGAGATGGGGCCATATCCAGTGAGTAACACAGGGACTGCTGGGCGGGTGGTTGGGAGATTAATTTACAGTGTATTCCAAATTATGTGTTATCCAGTCAAGTTTTTTTTCTATCTGTCTGATCTGATACTTACTTTGATTTAAATATGTATCTGACATGTTGAAGTAACTACCCTTATTTTTCACTGCAGATCAAAAATATGATATACCATGATGTAAATATTGATGTTGTTTTCTTATTTCTTCCTGTAGCATTAAGGTGTGCCTCCCCTTCCCATGATGCCTCAGAGTCGTTGATGTCTGGTGGGACGGTGATGCCACGGCTGAAACAGTTTATCCCAGCGTTGCACCATGCGCTAGTCAAGGCCCGCGCCAACCCCCCTCCTGAGCTGTCTGCCGGTGTGGAGCGGCAGGCACGGGAATACCTCATCGGCCAGAGTGACGGCAAGGTATGACCGCCTTCTCTTTAAATTGTATCCTCCAAATTTCTGTTTGTATTTTATTTTTCTCAAGGCACTGTGACGTGATCTTCATTTGATGTTCTGTGGTGCTCTTTTCTTTGTTTGGCCGTCTCTGCCCATGCTGCTCGACTACAGCCATCGATTGGTAAACACCGAGGGACGATAATTTAGTCAACACAAGAGTCCCAAAATGCCATGTAATTTTCAGCGTGATAGTTTGCTGGCGATTTTTAAAACCACAGGTTTTAACCTGCTGCTACAACAGCCTCCACTCTTCTGGGAAGTCTTTCCACAAGATTTGAAACCTGGCTACAGGGAGTTGCTCCCATTCAGCCACAAGAACATTAGTGAGATCCAACACTGATGGTGATCAGGTCTGGCTCCTATTCGACATTCCAGTTCATCCCAGAGGTGTTGGACGGTGTTGAGGTCAGGGCCAGGCAAGTTCTTCAACATTAAACTGGGAAAACCATTTCTTTATAGAGCTGGCTTTGTGCACGGGGGCATTATCATGTTGAAACAGGAAAGGACCTTCACCAAACTGCTGACACAAAGTTTAAGGAACACTATTGTCTAAAATGTACATTTTAAAACAGGGCATAGGTATATTGACATGGGCGTCCACATGTTTTTGCTGTGTATTAAGTCTATACATATGTTATTTTTGGTCCTTGAATCATTTCTCATATCGTTAAAGTACATATTTATGTCTTTGTTCTCCAGGTTCGACAGTACCCGATGAGCGCGTATGAATTCGAATTGGATGAGCAAGGAAAGCCGTTTCCGCCTCCCAAACACCATCGGCTGAACATGGATGGCTATCTGCGCTCCTACCTGTACAGCCCCGCCCTGTACATACTGTCAGTGGCCCGGGCCAGGCAGATGGTGGAGGCGCACTGTGGCCCAGAGGAGCCACAGGAGGTGAGGCTCAGGAAGAGCTGCGGAGGCCAGAGAGAGGCGACAGGGAAGAAGGCGACCAGCAAAACTAGAGACGGACAGACCAACACTCAGAAGGTGAAAAGTGACATTTTGTTATTTACATAATCAATACGTAACCGTAGCTTATTCATTCATAAAAACAGAGAGGGAGATGGTCATCTTGCCCTCTACATGCCAGAAAGCACATGTAACTAGGATTGTTACCAGTCAGAGAGTCTGATTATTGACCAATCAGGAACATCCCATGCCATAAGGAGGAGCTTAGTGTGGGAGGTGGGTGTGCGGTTTAAAAGATGATGCTAGGAGGCTTCATCTTCCAGGTCTGCAAGTGTGTGGTTCCTATGAACCTGATGGTGATAATTCAGTTGAAGTTATAAATGTTGGACAAGAAGAAAGAAAACCATAACAACATGAACTCTCTAAATTCTCTTGGGACTTATTTATTTGTGTCATGTTTCAGTCCATAGTGAACCCAAATGTGTTTTCTTTGTCGCTCAGATGCAGCAGCTAATAGACCTGGTTTTGACATGTAAGAGGAATGCAGAGAATGAGGTAAAGAGGGAGGAAGGACAAGGAGGAGGGGTGAAGGCACCAGGGAGGAAGAGGAGACTGGAGCAGGAGACGGCAGAGAGGGCGCTTAAATTCCTGAAGGCATCACAGGAACCTGGAAAACACAGCAAGATTCCAGGTGAGGAGACGAGAGGCATGAGGTAACACAAGTTGCATCTTTCCCCTGCCAGCAACAGCACATTTTTTCACTGCACTTTGAGAGACGCAGCAATTCATCTGCTTTCGCTTTGGTTTTTTACCAGTAGGTTGACAGGTGATGTCAGGGGACCTTGGTTAGTTCTAAATTATAATGGCTAGTTAAGAGCAACTTTTAAATAGTCATTAGCAACTTTTGATCAACTTTGTGTGCATATAGCACATTGTTTTTGCTTTGCATTCACACTCCTTAAGTGACTTATTTTTATTGTTCATCCTTTAGTGAATAGGCGTCGTATTGCTTACTGACGTGTGTTCTTTCTTTTTTGGATCCTAGTTGAGGGAAACCAAGACCCTGCCTCTCCTGGCTCTCTTGCGTCTGTGATTGGCTCAGTGGGTCTGAAGAATGTTGATCTGAGGGAAGATGGATCGGAACTAGCTGCCAAACTTTTCAGCCTGCTGAGAGGTGACTAGATGCAAAACCGTTCTGCTGGACAACACACACTAACTACTATACCACACGTGGAGCCTTTGACTTTGTAGTCATGTTCTTTTCTGATCTTTTGTCGGCCAATGTCTGTTTGTTTTTTTGTCACTGCAATGTAGCCCTTTCTTTTCTGCAATTCATCATTCACATCAAAACACTAAAAGGAGGTCAAAGGACGTCACCGGTTATGATGATGATGATAGCAGCATTTTTTTTGTGTGTATGTTTCTCCACTCACTGACAGGCCTCAGCCAGGCCGCCAAGGGAACGGCCAATCAGAGCCTTGGTGAAGTGCAAGATGAGGGGCAGACGGAATCGTATCCTTTTGATAGGTTGGCCACCAAGCTGGGTCTGCCCACCAACTGTGACATTGACCTGAGGCAGCAGGAGGAGCTGGAGGTAACTCAGAAGTTTTTAAGTAAATATTTGTGACGAGCAGATATTTCACCCTTGGGTCAGTGTTTAATTTCCCTTGAGCTATTGTTGCCTGTTCTTTGCATACAGCACAGTCACATTATGATAGTGTACAATAGGAACCCAGCTAGAACTGAGATTCTGTGCACATGTGCAGTGAAAGCATGACTACGTCACACTCTTCATTACTTTAGCGTTCTAGTTTTTTGTTTTGACAGTGAGACTTTTCAGAACTGATGTATGTATAAATGACTGACTGTGATTGGGACTCCTTGGCTATACCTACAGTATGTAATGTACCTTCATGATATGAGGATTGGCCAGTAACTCGAAAAACACATTTAACGTAATGTATTGTTTTAACATTGACTTTGGTCTCTGTGCTAGTTAGTTTAGCTAATAATGTCATTAATATTACTTTTTTTATCATAAAGGGACTATTGTATTATTGTCTTGCAAAGGTACAGGTACTAGTTTACATATCTACAGCAAGACATTCAAAGAGAAAAAAACTGCTGAAATGATTGCATAATTTTTTTGTTGTAAATGTACATCTGGAGTAAATTTCCAATTGAAGGAAATTCATTTGGCACTTCTTGTACCGCTTCACTTTTCAGACCCTCTTCCATAAAACTCCAGAAGGTCAGAAGTTCCTAACATAATAGTTAAAACAATGTGTGTGTGTGTGTGTGTGTGTGTGTGTGTGTGTGTGTGTGTAGGAGCAGACGGCGGGCAGCGTCAGTAGTTTGGAGGGATTCAGTCCCAGCTCCCACACCGGGGAGATCAATTACCATGGAGCAGCAGGTAGAAGAGGAGGAGGGCTGGGCAGGAGAGCAGGAGGATACGAAGAGGAGGAGGAAGAGGAGGAGATCTCTTGGGTCCTGATCCCAATTACAGGTCAGGTCTGCCTGCCTGTCCAGTCAGGATGTACATAAAAACAGTACCATTTATATAAAATACAAAAAAATAGTTATTATTGATATCACAATTCAATGTAGCAACACATAATATTGTAAATGTGAAACAAACATTTAGGATGATGACTGTTAAATAAGCAAAGTGTCAACTTCAAGCAGCACTAGCCCATGTTAAATTCTATTTTGGATTCCACAGTTTAAAAGACAATGCTGAAATGACTGCCTGTCATTTTGTAGTATGTTAACTTAAGACCAGTTCAGACCAAAGATTCACGATGAGACGACTGACTGCGTCACGTGCGACTCAGCTTAACATGTCAGTAGTGGCTGGTTTTAGACATGTCACCTGTTTCAACAGCCAGTCAGCTGGTCACCTCGACCCGCTCGAAAAAACATACAAAAAAATTTGAGACAGTTTCCAAACCCACAGGGTAAGAAGATAAGCAGCTACAGTCCTTAATCACGGAGTTCTTAAGCAAATCTTCATTTGCACTCAAACCATTGCCAGCGCTCAGGATTAAGGCAACAAGCATCAGCTCACACTACTGTATGATATGAATTACAGGGTTGTCAGTCTTTTAATTGTTCTGTGAAATTTAGTTTGCTAAATTATTTTGCAATGCTACTTGTGGCAGAGTCTCATCTGTGACCAAATGGAAAGTTAAAGTGGAAGTTAACTCTCAGCTCTGTCTGCAGGTCTGACTTCAGAGAGGTACACTGAGAGACACAAAAACATCCCTGAGGACCCTCGCTTCCAGCACCTCACCACAGCAACAAGCATCACCACAACAACCAGACCTCCTGGGAAGAGCTCCACCTTGTCTCCTGAGCCCAGCCCTCCTCCCTCCCCCTTCCAGTGCCCATCCCCTGAGCTCAGCCCTCCTCCTTCCCCCTCCCAATGCCCATCACCCGACCCCAGCCCTCCCCCTTCGCCCTCCCAATGCCCGTCTCCAGAGCCCAGTCCTCCCCCTTCCCCATCTCAATGCCCGTCCCCAGAGCCCAGCCCTCCCCCATCTCCCTCCCAGTGCCCATCACCACAGCCCAGCCCTCCTCCATCTCCTTACCAATGCCCCTATCCTCAGCTCAGCCATCCCTGCTCCCCCTCCCGGTGCCAGTCCCCAGAGCCTAATGAGCTCAGCCCATTTAACAAGGACCAGAGTGGTGCAAACGAGGAGCAGATAGTCTCCAGGGACTTTACAGGTAACCTCAGCCGCACTGGCCCTGTTTAACACCCGGCATTAACATGCGTCTTGGGTAATCCAATCACAAGTGGACAGCTCCACATACTCATTTCACACCTGGCATATGAACGCATCTCGGTGTGACCACTTCGGAGCTCACTTCCCCACACTATGCAAATAAACACGTGCATAGTTTCCGTTTGCAAAGACCAAATACACAAATGAGAATTTGGTTTGAAAAACTATAGACAGAGTGTAAACTCTGTAAACTACAGAGCGTGTTTATGGGGGCCAGGCCTCACTGCCAAAAACACAGCTTTATAATTTTATTCACTGGTTTTGGTGAAACTGGATCATACTTGATGGAGCAAATATTTTCTTCTATTTTCCTCCTGCTCTGCCTCAACTTTTGTGATTTACAAATGATTTCTAGATGGACAAATAGCTTTACTTGTTACTAAAGGAACCTCTAACTGTTGCTAACTGTAGCTACCGTTACCGCTAGCTTAAATAATTGATAACAAACACGTGTGAAACAGGTTTTTCCTGTAATTCATCAGTTGTCTATGTATTTTAATGGGAAGTCCTTTACACTTCACGTATTAAGCTTATTATTCAAATTAGGCCAAGACCATGTTCTTCACTATAAATAATGCCACAAGTTTCCTTACTTAGTATGCATCTATTGTGTTTCCAGTTTTAACATAATCTGCCTCCTGCAGGGCTGTCCAAGGACCGAGAACAGAAACCTCATCGGAAAGAAAAGAAGAACGAAGAGCCATCCATTACTGCATCGATGCAGCCATCTATTCCTTCATCCCCAGAGAGCAGGACAAACCCCTCGTCACCACCCACTGAGCACGACAAGGAAGATGCACAGGGGAAAACAGGGGAGGTGAAAGAGATACAGGCAGAACCTTTAGAGGAGGAAAAGAAAACTCGGTCAGACGAGAAAGTGCAAGATGAGGAGGGGGTAGTGGAAATGATATGTTTGCTAGCTAGTGATGATGAGCAAAAGGGAGAAGCGAAGGAAATGGTAGGTGGGTCTCAGACCATCTCATCACCTCCTCCTTGTCCTCGAGATATTGACAGCATTGTGGACAAACATCTGGGTGACTTCTCCTCTGAAATGCATCTCCTCCTGCAGAAGGATGGTGTTCATTACAGCTTCCCACAGTCCCCACACTCCATTTCAAGCAAAGAAAGCTCAGCACTTCAACACCCACTCCTACACCCCCCCATAGCTCAGTTTTCACAATATGTGTCTTTCTACAACCCCTGCCCCCCTGTTGAGGACTATGTTGGCTCACTACAGGACAGCATTAAAGGCATCCTAACAGAGTTTGATGACAGGTGGCCAAACCACAATCCTGTCACCAGCCGGACTAATGTTGACATCGCGTTGGTTAACCGAGTTAGTGCTTTTGTGTCCAGCGTCCGAGCAGCTAATACTGAAACAGGCAGAGATGATGATGCTCTCTGCGGTGAACTGACAGCTGCTGATGCGGGAGCTTCAGTCAGTCAGATTCCTGCAGTCTCCAGAGGAGGTGAAGTGAGGCAGCCACATACAATCACCAAACAGTTTCCTGATGCTACGAACAACAATCCCCCAACCTCTAATGTCACTTTATCTGTTACTACCTCTGCATCTAGTTCTGTCTACAAGCCTACCAACACTGCCGTCCTCCATCTTTCTAACAAATCCCCGCAGTCCCACTGGAAACCACAGCGTAGTCACAGTTTAGAGATCGATAAATCAGTCGCTCATAACATCAGACAAACACAAGACAACAGCACTTCCGTAGAAGGTGGGGGTAGTCTTGCAGGATCAAACTCTGAGGAGACTTCACCAGGGTTCAGCGGCATCTTTAAGCCTTTGACAGATCCATCACACTCTTCTGAGCTGGTCTCCAGTCCAGCCTCTGGGTCCTTGCCGAGGCCCAGCACAGGTCTGGCTCCCCCGGCCACGGCCCTGAGCTCCCTGATCAGCCAGCTGCAGCCAGAGGTGTTCAACAGCCTGGTGGAGATCATCAAAGACGTCAAGAAAAACACCCTGCAGTTTTACCTCCACAGCACCGAGCCAGAGGACCAGGTCTATGAAGAAGTCAAGGTAACCTCATGAGCTGCGTAGTTCACGGTGCATGAATAATTTTTTAAAAATAGATCAGCATGGATGCCTCAATATATTCAAACTTGTATAAATATTTTATTTTTCTACAGTTAATCAAACCTTCATCAATGAATGTGAAGGATTGACTTTAATTTAGAAGATTCTTGTCAAAATTATGAAAAAGCACATTAACTGATTAGAAAGGAAATTAATATAATAACCTAAATAAACACTAATAAATAAACGTATTAGTGACACCAGTGATCTGGTCCCATAGAGGACTGAGGGGATTACCCCAAACTGGAATGTAATGGCAGAGATTCATAAAGACTATTTCGTTTGATGAAGTAGCTCTTGGAAAAATAAGGTGTCAAGTCAGCCTGTATTGATGTAGTAGTATTCTATTTTTGTGTATATACAGTGTGTGTGTGTGTACTCTTATGTTGTAGGAACATCTGTTGAAGCAGGGTAACGTGGAGCAGAGTCCTGTGGCCTTTCTGAACCAAGAAAACTGTAACGACAGACTGCTCGTCATCATTAAGAACAAAGACATAGCTGGACACGTACACGAGGTACCACTGAATAATCGGTTTAAGAACTACTTCAGTTTCTTTTTGTCCTCACGGCTAGTGACTAGTTTTTTACTTCTGTGTTGTTTGGTTTTTGTCAGCCTTCCTCTGTCTCGACAGGTCGACTGCAGTTTATTCGAAACAGTTCACACCGCTGCAACGTTTCCCTGCAATGTTCTAAAACAGTTTCTGAATCTTTGGTCTGAATTTGCCTGAAGACTGTGGATCAGAGGGGGTCCAGCCACCTTTTTAAGCGTCTTTGTCTTTGTGCTGGCTTTCTCACTAGCTGTCATGCTATTAGTTCCTCAGGTTGCCAGATGTTCTAATTGTGTCCAGCAGTCAGTCCAAGGTAGCTGTCACTCCACAAACCAATAAACAAACCTTTGTGGTTAGTTTTGTTGAATCCTTCCCACAGCAGGGTGGAGATGGGACACTGCCAGATGTCTAACTTGTGCCCCTCTGAGACTGGCATAAACCCTTCATGTCTGCAAATATGCAGGAACCTCAAGGCACTCAGATCAGGTCTTTGTCTGCAGTGATAGTGGCAGAAAACGAGATCAAGTGCTAGCTGCTGTTGCCCCGAAGTTGATCCATCTATTACCAGAATACACACCTGGCACGTCGTCATCACCTGCTGTTAGAGGGTCGACGCCCTGCTGTTATGAGTAGCGCATCTGCCTCTGGAGAAAATCCCCTACCATAAACACACGGATATATGCGACACACTTTCAGCAGTGCATGATATCTGATCGGTACTATCCGAGAGCTGATGAGAGTTTTACTTGTATCGTTTTTTTGATTTATTGAGTAACCACAATGCACGGACCATATAGTTATTTAGCCCCCTCTCCCTCTCTTATTTCTTTCTTGTGCTTATTTTCTAACTTGGTACCGAGGCTTTTATTTGTGTTTTGGGAGGATAAATCGAGAGGTAGACATTTGGCTGCATCGTGTAATGGGATAAGTACATACTGAGGGGGTGTGAGGAGGGCAGCTTTGCTCACCAGGTGTGCAGTAGTTTCCTTCAAATTAATGATTAATGTCAATTGGTGTAAGCAAAAGCTACATGTCTAGCAAGTGACTTTGTTCGCATAAGATCTTGATCTGTGTGTGCTGTGAGGAGACTTTGTGTACTGCCACTGGAAAGAATTCACCATTCAGCATAGTGAAGGCCTATTCTTCATGCTGGACAGATGCAGTGGCTGATTCACTGGATGATAAATAGCCAATCTAAAAATGGACTAACGGGAAGTGTGTTTTGTGTACACATCAGATCCCAGATCTGGTGTCTCTGAAGCGACATCCCTCTGTGGTGTTTGTGGGAATCGATACCCTGGACGACCTCAGGAACAACAGCTACAACGAGCTTTTTGTTTCTGGAGGCTGCATCGTTTCGGACGAGTTAGTCCTCAATCCAGACTTCATCACTCACGGTATGTCGGAAAACTGTTTATTTTGTTCTTATTTGTCTTACGCTAGTCCCACATAACTCATAATATTAAGAATCTTATTTTATTGAGAAATACACATATTTTTTGTCATAGCGAAAAATGTTTTGTTATTTTAATTTAACTGATGTATTGATTAATGAGACGTTCTGCAGATCGACTAGCTGCCCTGCTCATGTTCCTGGAAGAGCACAGTTCTCTGGACAATGTCTGGAGGTGGAAGGTTCACTGCAAAACCCACAAGAAATTAAAAGAACAAGCCAGGTACTGTTTCTGTGTCAGCAATAATGTAATAACCGACACAAACTCTAATATGTTTAATGAGTTGTAACTGAATGGATATATACTGAATGAAAGCCACACTCTTGATTAGAGAATTAAACTTCATTAGCCCTTAATATTATATCCTGTTTTTGCTTGATTTTCTCTGTTGATTTATAGGCATATGGTGTAGTCACTACAGTTAGCGTTATGCCTCTCAGAAATCCCATAATTTTCACCATTTGGCATGTCATGCATGCATTTCTTTTGTATTTCTTTTGTTTTAACTTCCATATCGGATTAATGTGTTTTCAGTTTTTGCCATGCAGTCAGTCTGAGAGCCCTGTTACGTTTAGCCTATATTTCTTTACATTTTTTGTTTTGACACATCTACACCATTTATGTGACTTCCAGGTAGATAACTGGCCATTTTTCCACAATGGAGACACTAATCTACAATGTCACACTGATTCCAGCAGTGTCTGTGTGTGTGTGTGTATATATAATGTCTGAGTGTTCAGATTTGAATTAGTTATGACTCATTCAACTTACTTAATTATCTTTTACAGCTAAATGTGTCCATTGTGTTCAAAGGATTACAGCCCCACGAAGGCAAAGCTAAAGATCTCCCGAAACATGGAGGAACACCATCACAGGATCTCTCTTTAATGATAGAGACAGACTGGAGGAAATAAAATCAGCGTAGGCTCACACATTACATGCACCTGGCTATAGACACCACTCCGAGCACAGACAGTTTAGATCATAGGGGCTCTGACTAGCGGCTGAAAGTGCAGAGTGTTTTGAAGTACTGACAGGACAGTAGGTCTTTTTAACGTGACTGTACATTTATTTGGTTGTCAGGTGGAGGAGTGATGCAGCCAACCTACTGAGCGTACTGTCATCCTACCAGAAGCGGCAGATTGTTGAGTTCCTCCCATATCATCACTGTGACATGACGAACCATCAATCACCTGACCTGGACTGTCTTATGGAGCTGCAGGCCCGATACACACAGTACCGACACACGGTCTTCCTGACTGGTACGTGCGTGTCAGGAGCAGTGGCACTACAGGGGTGTCGATCAATACCTGATGAGATTTGAAAACTTACTTTACCACCTGGACTGTAGTACTGATGTTACTTGTCTTTACTCAGATCGTCATTTTGAGAAGTTCCTCGCCTACTCCAGTGGTGGCATCATCGTGACCAGTCCTGAACAAATTCTGCAAGACTTCACCAGACTGGTCAGTTACCACAACATCAAGGACAAGCAGCCAATCATACATGACATGTCGGCTCCCAAAGGTCAGTTGTGGCTGTTTGACACATTTAAATGAGAAAATCTAAATATCCTGTTAAAAAATAAGTCGCTTGAATTATGTTCCGTGACAATTGAACTTTATAAACCTGGACTTTTGTTCATCGGCCTACCTCTGATGCGGGTTAAGCTAGAAAATTGGATCGAGAACCTTACCTAAGGTGACACTGCACACTTTAAAGCTGATGGTTATCAGCTTATAATAAGAGTTTATAATCTCTTGGTGTGAAGCTGGATTTAGTGCTCCTATTGGCATGACATGAAAGTAGCAGTTTAGGCACTTTCTTGACTACACCCCTTACTTTAGGGTGCAGCGCAAAGTCCGAGCACAACCATCTTATTAGACATGCTGAGTTTAAATGAAAATCAGTGTCATCATATATATATACTGTATAATGGCTGAGGAATGCAGAGTTAAAAGAGCACTCCGCTGATTTATCATTGTTCTTGTATCTATTCTATCATTCACGGACAATGTACAGTTTAAAAACAAACCAAAACATCAAAATCGATGGAGTAGACTCAAGAGATATCGTCTTTTTATTTTTTATTTTATTCCACACACTCGTCTTCCTTTCCAAAGCCTGGGGCCTACATTACCCATAATGCAACTTGACCGCCAACAGTTCGGTTGGAGATTCGAGTGGCAATCTAGATGATAACCCTAGATTTGCAAAACTCTCGAGAGATTTGTGAAATGGTCGCAGTTTGGATAAGTTTTAGGGAGCAGAACTACTTGGTTAGGCTCTCTGGTAGAAACCCTCTGGGCTAACCTCTCTGACGTGCCAAGCACTACTGCGCTGAATCAGGTGCACGTGTGCGAGAGTTTTGCAAATCTAGAGCTACCATTTAGACATTACTGATTCGTGTGTGTTATGCTAGTAGCGGCTAATGCAGCATCCACCCTCTAGCCGCAAGCATGGGGAACGGGCTACAGAGGTAAGATTACTTCTTTCTCCGCACTCTCAGATTTTTTTCATTGTCAGACTTGTAGTCTTCAGAAGAACGCCGACTCAAGTGACATCACTTGAGGACATTTAGCAGATTTCGCACAGCTCCTTCTGGAACCTTTTAAAAGGCTTTTATACAATTAATTTTTTTAAATATTTACAGTAGTACTCCCCGAGACCTGCAAACCGACATTAATGAATAAAACCTTCACACTTCTCCTTAAGTAGCATTGTGGACTAGAACATTTTTTTCCAAACTCTTCATTACAGTCCTTGTCATTTCAAAAGTATGCAATGGCAAATAAATGTCTTTGCTTTTAATAACTGGGGTTATGAAAGAATTCAGACCTTAAATTGGGGTCTTTAGCCAAATAAGCCTCCTGTTGGATCTCTACACCCATTCTACGGCCGCTCCCTGTGTTCTACTGTTCCTTTATGTTCTACTCGGGGCTCTCCTTTGTCCGCAGGTCACGGCAGGCAGCTGAGTCTTAGTGACTCTGTGTCGGGTTCTGAAAACACTCCCTCTATCTTCCCAGAACACAACCATCCCCTCTCCTCCCACGACCAACCCCAACATATCCTCCAGCAGTCTGGCTTCAGCTGCACCTCTTTCTCCCATCTCTCTGACCAGCTCGTGCCAGACGCCTCCAGTAAGGAAGGTGTGCCGCGCCAGTCAGGCACAGACTTTGAGGTTCTTCGACTGGCCATCTCACAGTTACGGGCTGAGCGTCAGGCGCAGCGACAGCAGCTGCAGCAGCAGCAGGTAGAATTGAGCATCAACCCCTTCAAAAACGTCCTTCCCAATCCCATTCGTACAGGTAGCCATCGCACCACCCCTCTTTTAGCTCAAGGAGGTCCTTCTGACTCGGTCCAGCTTACTCATGGCAAGAATGCAGTGACAGCCAGTCTGGAGTTAATTCACTCAGCACTGCAGCCAGAGCAGGGGGAGGAGAGGACGGAGGACGGAGCAGAGACTCTCACAGAGGGACAGAGGAGAGGAGGAGGAGGAGGAGGAGGAGGAGGAGTAGAGTCTGGAGGTCAGGGTGATTGTATTCCAGTTAAAGTGGGAAGCCTGGGTCCCAGTAATAGCGACATGTCTACCCTTTCGTCCAATCACATCACTGCAGCTACAATGAAAGGACCAAGTAACCAGACAGACTCAACCAGTGATGGGAGAGTGAAAGCAGATCAACAAGGAGAACCTGCATTTCCCAAAGAAGCTAAACATGGTGCATCCTTCTCCAGTACAACAGCTTGTCCTGTAGAGGGCAACAGATTAAGGTTAGTAAAGACTAAATGTTTACTGCCTTTTGTCTACAGTTCAGTTTGCAATATGAAGGAAGCTGTAACACTGAAGTTCCTGGGCAGGTCGGTGTATTTACCCTGACATATATCATTTCTGCTGCTTCATGTAGGTGCTGTCGGACGCACTGTTAAGTACATAACTCGTCAGTCAATGTGACTGGCTCTGAACTGGTTTTAGTCTTAATAAACAGACCACCAGTACAGACTTGTCCGCATAAGTAGCATTCTCACTGTTTTGTACATTTTAACGACAAAATTCTCAGCAACAGTGCTTTTATGCTTTCTTTTAACTTTGTGCACTATACACTGCCATAGATCACAGCAGCACCACTACGAGTACATGTAGTTAAAATCGAGTATATAAGCACCAACAGTCACCTGTAATAAAGAAAAAAACTAACATTACGTCATCAAGAACATAAAGAGACTGCAGTACTTTTAACACAAAATATTGTTGTAGAAGTAATTGATCTCCTTATTGTGTCCTATTCTCTTTTTGACACATCAGCTTTTGTGTTTATCTGGTTGGTCACATGTCTGCTGCTTTAGCAGGTACGGTAACCTGAGGTTTTGGTACCAAATCAATACTTTATTATTAAATTATTTGCCCTCTAAAGCCATCGCTAGTTGGTGTATCTCTCGCTGACGTGGCGCTGAAGACTTTTAGTCCACGCCCACTCACTACGTGGGCCCCACCTCAGATTCACCTTATGTATAAGCTGAGCTGAGACTGGACGCTCGGCTCCCATTTCACACACTCGTTTTCAGTGACTCACTCTGTTTCGAGTGTTTTGTAAGTGTGATGGTTATTCGGGATGCTCTAACTGTGCACTCTCCCTCGTGCCTCATGGTGCACAGATAGCGGTTTTGTCTCCTACTCTGCTCTCTGCTAGACTATTGCTGTGTGTAACCATCGTCTCCGCTTCCCACAGCAGAAGGTTTTTATGACCAGATATTCAGTGTCGGCTTTCAGTAGATACTCAGACACATTTCGCTCAAAATCCCAGAAAAGTATTGAGATTTAATGCAGTTTGTATGTTGCTGTTGAACCTCTTTTTCTTTTCTTCCTGTAGAGACACACACTCAGACCGAGAACGGCCAATAAGAAGAGAGGGAGCACCACCTGGCAACAGCACTGTGGGAACTGCCAGTGGCACCATGGTAACTGACAAGGAAGATAACCCAAATCCTGCTCTGCCCCATCTACGTCAGCCCCAACAACATCTGCAGCTACTAAATGAGCAACAGCGGCTCCAGCAGAGACTGTCACACCTACAACAACCACCTCACAGCCAGCAGCAGCAGCAGCAGCAGCACGGTGCAGGCATCCTGCATGCCCCCCACCTGCCTCGATTCCCCAACCAGCCTTTCTCCTCCAGCCCCTTGCTAGGGCCCCTGACCGCACTGGGAGGTGGACTCCTGGGGCCCTTGCCTGTCTGGCCAGGGGGCCTGGGCTCCACAGGTACTGCTACCACCCTTGTCTGGGGCTTCCAACAGACCGGCAGGGACTTCACTGGTCATAGACTGCTGGGGGGCTTTCACAACCCTGCAGGTCAGGGCAGCCACAGCTACAGAGGCGGGCAAAGAGGAGGAGGCTTTAACGGGATGTAGAGAGCCAGTTTAACTACACCAGCTGATTAACCAAGGTAACAAGTCCCCCGCTCACCTCCACACACCTGCTGCGGTCCTGGTAGCAGGTTTAAGAGGGGAAGAAAACCAAATTCTACCACCCTGTTACCAGAATCTCATTCTAGTCAAATGAAGAGGTTGAAACACGCGCCTCCCAAATACTTAGAAAGAGGGAAGAAGCTCCCAAACATCATTATTGGTCGTCACAAAATCTGATGATGTCTAACCTCGATCGAGGACTGTCATGGTACGTATCGTGGTCTCCAACAGTCTGGTTCATAAAAATTGGTTACAGGAAGAATGTTGAAAAGACAAACTCTTTTCTTTTTTAGCATTTTTGCTTTTACCTGGTATTGACAGCATCAGATTGTTATATGACATGTGTCTCAGCCACTAGGCCAACAGACTTTACGTTGGAAAAGAATTGGTGTCAGGTGAAAAAATTGATTTACTTTGGCAGGAAGTGTCTACTGAAGTCAGTGCAAATCAAAAGATGGGGCAGGATTTCAAACCACACGTTCAAATGAAAAAAATTATTGTTTAATATGTTATTAATTATCTGTTCAAATGAACAATTGTGAAGTGCAGCAGGATTCTCCTGCAGTTCATACAGTCTCTCATCACGACACCAAATTATTTTTGGTTCATTATTTGGTCCATTAAATGACAGTAAATAGTGAAAAAAATATATGAAGTTGTAATATCCCAAGGAGATGTATGCAAGCATCTTGTCTGATACGACCATCAGTCTAAATCCCAATGTTATTACTTTACTGTCATATATAATAAAGAAAAGTTTCACATTTGAGAAACTGAAAACAGCGATTTTATGTTTAGTTTAGTTTTTTGCAGTTTTGCTTGAAAAACTACTTAAAACGTTTAAGTTCTCATTTTCAGTTGATCGACAGAAATGGATTAAAAGATGAATCGTTGCAGCTCTAGTGGAATAATTTTGTATAAAACGTTTTTTTTTGTTCTGTAAAATGCAGCCATGTTACAGTACTATTTACCGTGTGACTCAGCAAAGACACCCAGAATGAATCAAGCATAAATTCTAAACCATATATTCGGCTACGTGGGTGAAATTGCCAGTTGATTTTGTTTTTCTTGGAAAAGGTGATGGTCCTAATTTGTATTGACTTTAATGAAAGGGACTTCTTTCTTCTAGGAAGTAAGAAGTCCCTTTTTTAAAGTAACTAAGAAAATTGTCTACAATCTGGTGAATTTGTATTTTCAATATTCTTCCTGTAACCCATTTTATGAACCTCTGAACTAAAACAGGTTGACATACTTGCTTGCACAGCAGGAATCAGCTGCTGTGAAGTTTGCCTAGAATGAAAACCTGCAGGCTGCTGAGCCTCAAAAGTGGAAGCCTACAGTTTACTACCTACAGACCTGTTAGTACTTAAGTAGTCAGAAAAACTCTGAAGGAAAGGCCATATCTCCCCCTTTTTATTTTATTTCAAGATAACGGAGGAAAGACACGCTGAAAGAGAGACCTGGTATGTACATAAGAACATTTCTGGAGGTGCTTTTTAAATCTTCATCAGAGAGACCATTTTCTTCACTGAATAAACGGTCTCGGGTCATCAGTTCAAGATGTATCTGTTCTGTTGCTCAGTGCTGCTCTGAGCCAGAGCATTGACTAAAATGTTAAAAGTTCCCAGCTTTCTTGAATACTCTTAACGGTTTCCCGAGGAACCCTGAAAAATATTCCAGCAACCTGACGAACAATTTTTTTAAATGGAACCCGTGAGCATGTTTTCTACAGTGAGGACACGTGAGCGGTTTCCTTCTTCTCGTTACACTGTGGGAGAGACTTCGATGCACCCTGGATCTTAAAGTGGAAACTAAGACTATGGAAGGACTGCAGAAATGGATGGACAGCCTGCCTTACACGTCTTCCAGTGGACACTTTGTCTTGCAAAAAAAGCTTGTTTTTGTAATGAATGTTTGTTTAGTTGATGTTGTAAGTACAGTAGAAGTGACTCTGTAACAGACTGGTTTTAACTTAAGTCATTTTTTAATGTTTTTTTACATCAGAGTTTTTTGTATTAAAACATGCCTGCGTAAACCAGCCGGTTTGCCTCGAGCTTCTCTTGACCTCAGTCTGAGCTGCTGCATGATGGTAACAAGAAGTCATTGTGCAGGCAGAGCGCAGGGAAGTTTATACGGTCGTATCACCCCTTTGTCACCATCATGGAATGGGGTCCAGGGAACTATGACCTAAATAAACATACATAGCAGGTTTTCCTTGACCTGAAGTGTGACCCATGAAGACATCAGTGGGTGTGTCATAATCTACAGGGTGGAGAACAGTGGTCTCTGGTCTACTATGGTACTAGTCTTCTACGTCTTCTTATCAGTAATAGTTTGTCCATGCTTGTTTTGTGGACAAATATCTGTAACAACAGAACAAAAGCTTGCAGGTAATCAATGCGATCCGCCATCTTGCTACTTACTGTTTACTTCTGTTGTGCAACGCAGCAGCTGATGCAGCAGTAGATGACAGTGGTTCCCTAGATGGAACCAAGGTTCCAAGAATCCTGAACGGAACCAGTTCAAGTTCCAGAGCTCCTTTGGTGTGAAGCGGGCATTTGAGGTCCTCATTCAAGTATCAATTCAATTCAATTTTATTTATATAGCGCTATATCATGGGTCCACTTGGTTTCTAGTAACTGAGACCTCATAGGGACTCACATTGTGCCGAGTCTAAATTTATAGAAGTGTAAAGTACAAGCACCTCAAAATAGTACTAAAGTAAATGTACTTTTAATGTCAAAGTAAAAACAAGCCGTTTCTGAGCAGCTTTGACTTCATGCTTTGAGGTCACTGCTTCGCTGGAAAACAAATCATCTGACGTTGAGTGACAGTTTGAAACATTGGCCCAATTGGACACTAGACTTCGAGAAACCATGAGGGGGCAACGGTCAAGCACTTACAGGTAAGATAGGGGCGCAACTGACTATTTTGATTTATTATTCTGGTGATTTTCTTCATTAGTGATCAATTGTTTGACCAATAAATTGTCAGAAAATAGTGAAAAATTACCATTACAATTTACAAAAAAAACCCAAACTGGTGTATTAAAGTTACTTGTTTTGTCCAACAGTCCAAAACCAAAAGATGGTACTTTTAGTCCTGTGCGATTGCAAACCAACAAATATTTACAACTGAGGAGTCGGAAAAGTGATCTTACTCCAGCAACCACATTTATTAGAGACTTTGATATTTTAGAACTATTTTCTGATCTGTCCCCGTTTGCTGCGTTAATTTACTGTTTGTTGTTGGTGTAAACTCAGTGCTTCTTCCGTCTGTTTCACAGTAAAAGCCTTCTGACGGTTCAGGGAGGAGAATCGATCCTGAAAGGAAGCACTTCATCATCGTGAATTCGCCCTGAGACCAGATATTAATTTGGTGAGTACAAAGTAATTAATTGAAGTGGACAAAATGATGAAAATAAGACCCACATTGTAATAAACCAGAATATTCCTTTAACTACTCTTCAAACCCTAAACCAAGAATATTTTAACAAGTCTTACCTCTGAAGAGAGGATGTTCAAATCCTTTAGAAACACAAATCTTATACAAAACACCACAAAACATACAAAAACCATCAATGGTCATCATAAAAAAAACATTTATTACTTTAAAACTCAATCCCAGATCGTTAAATATATATTTAAAGATCGACACACTTCTTTAGTCGAGTTTTGAAAATGTGTTGCTACTGCTGCAGGTGTCAGCAGGGGGGAAATTCTGGGGGTTTTCAAAATAAAATAAATAACAAAGTGCAGTTATAAGAAATGTAAAGGACCTCACTCAGAACACTTTACATTATTTATTACATTTGCAATAAGTTAAAAACACAAAACACAGAAGCACAAAAAGAAACGGAGCTCCTCATCCCCGCAGGAAGGTGGAGAAACAAAACCCAAACATCTTTCATTCATGATAAGTCGACTGTGCTCCTCCGCAGGAACAGCGTCCCAAAGAAAAGATCAGTGGTGCCCCGAAGAAGATGACACAAAAAGGTAAAACACCTGTTTGGTGCACTGTAATTCTTATGGAAAGTGCATTAAAAACAGAATTATAAAATACAATCATCACAAAGTCAATTAGTGAGCAGGAGAAAAGGTGTCTTCTCAGGTACCCGGAGGAGAATTAGTGGTAAGAAGGTGTTGATGTGAGGTAGAACTGAAGGAGCCGACTGAAAGAAAGGTGTTTGTAGTGAAACAGTCAAGTTAAAAGCTTGTGTTGAACCTGCAACTCAGTTTTCAGTTTTGACAGTATTCCAAACCAAGAAATTGACATCAGGTTTGGTGTAAAAGTGTATTCAGACTGAAGGCAAAGCAGATGTTAGTTACTGTTACTACGACATGCCATGATGATGTCTGTACTATTTAGCTGCCTATCGCAACTGAAGATGTTAACAGCATATAGGTGCAGCCCCATACGCAACAAACTGCGGTGCGCTGACACCTTTTCTATCAGAACCAGCATTCACTTTTTCAGTAGTCTGAGCTACAACAGTTCTTCTGTTGGGTCAGCCTCCTCTCCCCACGCGCATCAATGAGCACATGACCCTGGCTCAGACTGAACGCAGAGCCATGTGTTTTCAACAGGGAAAGTAAGAGAATTGCAAAGTGCTTTGTAAGATTTGAGAACTGGTCTTGTGTTGTTGGACTTACTGAGCTGCTAGCATGATAAAAGCAATCATGTCTGCCTGCTGATGGTGAATAGGACAGGTGGGACGTACTGCCCCAAATCAAGGTTATCTGTCAAATTCACGCTGATACTCTTTCCTGTGAAAACTCCCAAAACTCTGTTGCGGTCTGTGAACCTTGATGAGAGCGATCCGGAGAAATAAACTCCGCGCTGTGGCACATAGGGTCCTCAGAGAACACCGAAGGTACTTCATCCTGACACACTCCGAGCAGGGGTCAGAGGTCACCGGTGCTCGTTGTCATGGCGCTTCAGTAGTGGATTCAGGTTGATCTCCAACTCCCTCTGCTTCTGTAATAAACCCTGAAACACACACAAACATGGATACTTGTGAGGGCCCCTCATTGAGTGTGTTTATATGCCCATTAGTGTTGGGTTTTGGGAGCATCGTGGTCATGTTTTACATATCCTGGTTTCGGAAAGAGCTCGTCCAGTTGCATTATGGGAAATGTAGGCTCCAGGGCTTTTGGAGCTTGGCCCATACTCTAGACTAAAAGTGAGGATATCTTAGCCTCTGCTGCTTCCATTTGGCCCTTTTTTAAATGTCCTCCAAATTTTTATAACAGAGGAATACTGAATTGTTGCCGACTTAATAGCTATGATTTACCAGTGAACACAATAGCAGAAAGCAGCCCTGGTTATGACCAGTTTGTATAAAACTGTATCAAATTATCTGTCAGATGTTTTTGATTAATCAATGACTTAATAGAAAAACTGAGAATTTGCCATCCTGTGTTCTCTGAGCCTGAGTGACCGAAGATATTCAGTTTACAATCGTAAAACAGCAAATCTTTACACTGGAGAAGCTGTTTTTATCTTGATGAATCATTTGAATCTATTTGGTGTCAATTCTTTTTTTGCAGATCGACTAAACGATCAATCATCAGCCTTAATCGGATATAGGCCTCGAAATTCCAGTATTGGTCAGGCGTTAGAGTTTTGTGTGTGTGTGTGTTACCTGCCGTAGCTGGGCCAGGCCCCTCAGGATCTCCTGCTGTCGGTGTGTGTTGCGAAGCAGCTCAGGGTGGAGGAGGGGATCCCAATGTGAGGGAGCAGGAGGAGATGCTGAGCTCTGAGGAGGAGCTCCTGACGAGGGGAAATTATAGTTTACATACAGTATCTAGAGCAGAATGAGAGACAGCGGTCATCCCGTTTCTTACAGCTTCTGTGTTTACGCCATTTATTACATGTGTATTCCATCCTGGAAGATGAAATCCTCCTCTCTTGCAGTTCCTGGGGTTTCTACCTTTATTTTTCCCTGTTAACGGGTTTTCTGGGAGTTTTTCCTCATCAACCACCAGTCTCAGAATAGACCGTGTTGTTTGCTGTACTGACCGTAAAGCCCTCAGTGGAAAATTCGAGATTTATATCTATACAAATAAAATCGACTTGACAAAAGTGACAAACACAAATCTGTTTTACTCATTCTGAATACAAACATAATTCACAGTTAATGCAGACACTTTTTGAAGTTGTAAA
>JAVQJV010006924.1:0-30664 GCA_036024995.1 Gadopsis bispinosus
AGAAAATGCAAAGCAATGGCAGCTACAATGTTATTTACAACAGCAGCTATACTAATAACAACAGCTACACTAATAACGACAATAGCAGCAGCAGGCGTCCGCATCCACTCGAAGTGACCCGTGTTCATCCAGACTGCGCAGCACCACGTCTCAGATATCCAGTCTCCACGCACAGAGAGACAGACACAGACAGACAGACACAGGGAAAGACAGACACACACAGATAGACTGACACAGAGAGACAAACACGGACAGATATACACCCATCGATAGACACAGACAGACAGACACAGAGACGGAAAACACAAACAGACAGACATACAAGGAGAGAGACACAGATAGGAAGACACGGAGAGAGAGAGACATAGAAACACTAACGGACAAGGAGAGAGGGAGAGAATAGAAAGAGCGAGAGATACAGACAGAGGCAGACATACAGAGAAACAGAGACAGGGATTGTGAGAGAGAGGTAGAGTCTTTTAGGGTAGTGAAAACAGAGCAAAACAGACAGGGGTTCAAAGGGTTAAAGACCTCTTCGGGGTAAAATACCTTAAAGCCTGTGTAATTTCTAGACGTAGTAAAAACAAAACAAAGATGGACTGCACCAAATTTCAACAGAAATGTTTCATTTTTGTAAACTCTTAATCCTGATTCTGATCACATCCTTGGTCAGGCAATGTTTCATTTGATATCTGGATGTACAATCTGCTTCCACCATTTCTGCTTTTTCTTTTTATTGTTTACTGAAGAGAGACTATGCAGACAAATATGATCAAAATCTTGTGGAGACAAAAGTACCTGAAGGCTATTTTGGGGGACAAAGGTGACTGAAGGCTTTTTTGCAATTTGAAAAATGTGCCTTTATTAGACCCTGTGGCATGTTATGTCAATGCACAGCCAGTGATGCTTGATTTGAATCACTGTACTGCAGATGGCATCTCTTATCCCATAGCAATGGTTATATTTAGAGTTGACATTACAGATGGTTGAGCTGGAAGGACATTAAGGTGTTAGTTATTTTAGGAATTAAGGTATCAAGTTTCAAACATTGGAGAAGCTGTTTCTTCTAGATGTTGTTTGCTGAAGCAGCGGTTTGCCTGGAATTGACATTATCATCTGACAGTGATCCAATGTGTCTGATCAACATTTCCAAATAGCAGAGTTTGGAAATTGTTCTCAACCATGAGGAGTGTGACATTGTCAGTGGCTCACCACGTTCCACTATACAGGTGGTTGTTATAAAGCTGCGTCATTGAGTCCATTTGTATTTGCAATCAGTGACGGACAAATGTAGTCTCTGTTTTGGATCGTAATTATTTCCTAGGACGTTCCCTGGAAAGAGCTGTGTAATGTGGCATTATTATTCGTAAAATAGAGACAGTGTTCAGGTGGTACACTTCCAATAGATTATTTCAATTTAAATCCTAATCAAGCATATCCTGGAGAGATCCATTAGTCAGTTCATAGTAGGTCTGCCTAACATTCAAATATGTGTAATTTTGTCTACAGGCAAGCATGCAATTCAACATATATGGGCAATAAAGTTTCTAATAATAAATTAATGATTCATTAATGTATGCTTGAATGTAGTCATTGCGGACCCTCAACATTCCCCATGCCATCAGGAAGAAGACTCTGTGCCAAAATGCAAATCAGAAGCTGTCATTTGTTTGTCATCAAGCTGCTGAACACTAAAGTTAAATCTCTGTGCAATAGAGCAATGTGCAATAAATACACAAGCACTTTAGCACTTAACACTGTAATTCTTAGTTCCTTTTTTAAGCCCCTGTATTGTACACCGATCAGCCATAACATTATGAGCACTGACAGGTGAAGTGAAGAACATTGATTATCTCGGTACAATGGCACCTGTCAGTGGGGGGATATATTAGGCAGCAAGTGAGTTGATGTGTTGAAGCAGGAAAAATGGGCAAGTGTAAAGATGTGAGCGACTTTAACAAGGGCCAAACTGTGATGGCTAGACGACTGGGTCAGAGCATCTCCAACACTGCAGCTCCTGTGGGGTGTTCTCGGTCTGCAGTGGTCAGTACCTACCAAAAGTGGTCCAAGGAAGGACAACCGCTGAACCAGCGGCAGGCTCTCTGATGCGAGTGGGGAGCGAAGGCTGGCCCGTGTGGTCTGATCCAACAGAAGATTCTGTAGCTCAAATTGCTGAAAAGGTGAATGCTGGTTCTGATAGAAAGGTGTCAGAACATAAAGAGTCGGTCTAGACCTGCTCTATATGAAAAAGTGCCATGAGATAACTTTGTTATGATATGGCACTATATTAAAAAAAACTGAATTGAACAGATCCCACAGAGCATCGCAGTTAGTTGCATATGGGGCTGCGTAGCTATGGATGCCCATGTCGCAGTCATGGTGCCCATGCTGACCCCTGTCCACCGCTGAAAGTGCCTACAATGGTCATGTGAGCATCAGAACTGAACCATTTACATCATGTGGATGGCCGGGTGCATGTGTGTTGCTTAGCTGGGGAAGACATGTCACCAGGATGCACTGTGGGAAAAAGGCAAGCCGGCGGCGGCAGTGTGATGCTTCGGGCAATGTTCTACTGGGAAACCTTGGGTCCTGTGGATGTTACTTTGACCTGTACCACCTACCTAAACATTGTTGCAGACCAAGTACACCCCTTCATGGAAATGGTATTCTCTAATGGCCATGACCTCTTTCAACAGGATAATGCGCCGAATCCACTCAAGCATCTGACAAACAAGTCCGATCCATGGAGGCCCCACCTCTGCTGCTAACGTCTTGCTGCCCGAAACCACAGCACACCTTCAGAGGTCTGGTGGAGTCCATGCCTTGATGGATCAGGGCTGTTTTGGCGGAAAAAGGTCATTCTATTTTATTTATCAAATCAGTTGAAATTATATGAGAACTTTTACAAGTTCACTTTTATTGTTAAATTAACAACATCAATACACTATCTGTGAGGTCCACTTCTCATATAACTGACAAGGACAAAACGGCATAATGGTGGTGGGGTGCAGAACAAATGATTTAGCGAAGGACAGAGATGGTGAGGTAGAGGTAGGAAAGGACAGACTAAAAAGACAAAAATGGGTTTTTAATCTGCATGGAGAAAGCACAGAAATAAGACCTAAGATGGAGACTGAGTTGTCAATGAGATGGCATGATAGAAAGACAGGGAGCCCTTCTCTTGATCATCCAGCTCAAACTCATCCCTCCTACTTCTGGGTTATTTCTGTAGCAGGAATATTGCTATATAACCTTTCAGACTGCAGTCAGCCCCCAGCCGCTTCGATAAATAATCAATGAGCCTGAATTATGCACTAATAAAAAGGCTTCTCATTTTGGATTATTTTATTATTAAAGTTTAGATATTTCAAAGTTTTCCCTGGCGCTCGTGGGAGATGTTATGGCCACACTTGGGACTTGCAGATTCAGGATAAAGCACTGGGTTTATGCTATTTGGTATATGGTTTTAATTCATTTAATTCATTCAAATGATAATAAGGACTTGAAATAACATACGACTTCAAGCTACCTGGTAATTCCCGAGCAGCTCTTCTGTTTAGTCAAGAATTGATTAGGCAAAGTGTGCAACTGCCCCAGAGCCCCCAGTGTCCCAAAGGACCCACGTTGTTTGTGTGGCAATTAGTTTGTGGTAATTTAACTGTTGATCTCTAAAGAACAATTAAAAAGTGAAATGGTGAAGGCCCTAATGTGGTCTCGTAGGCTCTAGTTTTAATGCATGGCTCCTAAGCTGCACGTGATATTTTTACACTAACAGCATATCAAATGGTTATGTGCGACATGAAATGTGTTCCCCATAGTGACTAACCTATTAATTACCACAGACTCTGCAGTGCCGCTCAACTCTACGGCACATTTTAGCATCTTTCAGCTAATTGTTTGCGTTTACGTCGCACATTGATTGTTTTGGTTCATTCTCACTGCTTCCGTCAACTTCATTTCCAGCCACAGCCACCATCTGATTTTAGCGAAACAACTATAATAAACCCACTGCACGTTGCCTGAGTTGGTGGCGACTGTGACTATAAATACACTGGCCGGATTAATGTGGCCCCAGGACAAAAATGACCACAATAGTGTACAGTGGGGTTTGTAGAGCTTTTTGCTGCTTCCACACACACATAGTCATTTGATCGATTGATAATATAGATTTATTGATTTCAGCAATTTTGATTTAATGAAATTATGACAAACTGACTGACATACAGCATTCTTTGGGCAGGGTAGTATTTCAGCATAAAATACTGGTTGGGCAAAATGAGTTGGAAGAATGTGTGTAACGGGGCTTATTACGGACTCCATAGAGAACTGTAATCCAGCCCTGTATTTAATACTCACTCTCAGAAGAGCCACATGCTACGAGAAATGTGTTTGCTGGTTATCTTTGATACCTTGGCAGCGCATCATGCGTTCTATTTCATTATTACTGTATGTAAACATGTAACATTATGCGCTAACATTTTTTTGTAGAGGCACCTATTTCTTTAGAAAAATGTAAAAGTTGAGGTTGTCACTTTTAATGAGCGAGGTCTTAACATGTGAAATGGTTTCAAAAGCAAACAGTAGTCAGTAGCATGTATTCATTTTTTTATTATATCCTGAAGATATGCATCAATCTGAACTGCCAGAAGCATTTCCTCATTAATTAAAAGCTACCTCTTTAAACACTGTGGCACATTTGGTCGTCATCTGAAGTGGACTTTAATTTTACAAGAATTTCATAAAGACATGAGACAAAATTCCCAAACCCTGCAGCTCTGGGATTTTGTATCATCCGTCTTCTTGTCTAATTATCTACATTCCATCCTAAAAAGGTAGTGTAATCACGATACAGCTTTGTGTGTCAAAGTAGATGCATATCTGTAAAATTTCTCCCACAGCTGACCCCACCAACTCTCCAAATCTCTCCCAGCGCTCATCCGCGCTAATGGTCTAATGGTGGAGAGGAGGACCATACAGAACACGCCATGTGCTTCTCCCAGTAATCGGCTCATTTGGTGCCAGCCTACTTTTCTCTGTGCCTGGAAATGGAAATGTGAAATATCACAGACAGCCAGATGCTGTTGTACATGTACACACAGTGCATGCATGTACTCTGTGGTGAAGGAGGTAGCATGTTGTCCGTTAATCTCGGGGGTTGGTGGTTCGATGCTTGTTCTGTCCACGTGCTGAAGTGTCCTCGGGCAAGTTACCAAAACTTAAGTTGCTCCTGGTGGAGGCCAGGACTTTGCATGGCAGCTTTGGTTTGGGTGAATGAGACCAATCTGTAAAGCACTTTATGGACTGTTAAGGTTGAAAATCGCCATGTAAGTGAAGCCCATATACTATTGCATACATTAAGCATGGCCTGGTCTCGTTGTCTATAATTACCATATTTCTTTGCCAGTCTCTGTGATTCACATCCATCCCCCCCAGAGTGCTGTGCAACTTTATGTTAGATCCTGCTCCCCTCTCCATAGCTTTGTAGTATTATTTCCATTATGCCCTTTCTCTGTGGAGTGATCTGTGTTTTGGGAATCTGCATACTTGCAAGAGAATGAGTTCAACATTTCACTCTCCTTTTAGCTTTATGTCTGTCTCAGTCTTTAACTGCTAGATGTTTCTAGCTAGCATACAGTGGGCTTATCAGAGCCTTTTATTAAAAACAGCTGCCTGCAGCTGGCAACAAGGTACATTAGAGCCAAAAGGTATTGTTTGATGAAACTGAATGATGATAATACTTTTAAACTCTCAGAGTAACTGTGACATCTCGTTGTCTTCAATCTATATCTCTCATTGAGTAGAACCCCAAAATAAAATAGTTTCTTTTGCATGTTTGTTTCCTCCTGGCCTGATGAAAGGATCAGATCAGGGTCAGCTTGCACAAGTAGAGTTAATATAGATGCATAGAAACGTTGGAGATGAACTAAAGGTAGTGACTAAACTTTGAGACAGGAGGTTATCAGCATTACCAACTTACCCTCAATCACACACATACATACTGTATGCAGTATGCACAGTGCATGCTCAGTAAACACACACACACACACACACACACACATCAATTTCACAGCGTGAAGAAAAGTTTATATGTCTTAGCGACTCATATGTTGAGCTTATATGCATCTCAACTGATCCCCATTATGACTTGCCTTCTCTTTAGTGACTTGTACGACTTGTATGACGAAGTCTGTGATGATGAAGATTTGGTGCATCAAGCTCAAGGTCAAAGTTGGGTCCTTATGCAAGGACATATGTATGGTTTGATATTTCTGAGCTAATGACATCATGTAGATGTCAGTGATCATAGATAGATGATAGATGATGATCAAACAGCTTGATCCTCTGTTTGTATTTGCCTGATGCGCTGTCCATTATCACCATTTGTTCTCCTCACAATAAAACTGTAAAGTCACCGGTACATTTGACTTTAAGCGCGAGATTGTAAGTCTCTGGTTTGCCTCTCAATTGCTTAGCATATGGCCGTCTTGACACCATCAATGCGTCATTTGAAAGAAGGAGGCGGCTTGTCGGAAGCATCTCGCATTGCAAAAAGAGCATGGTGGCACAGACAAGTGTTTCAAATGCCTGGGCAGTAATGCAGGCATCTGAAAAGCAATTGATTGGGCCACCACTGCTGTCTGAATCGCAATTTACCTCTGCTTCACCTCGGGCCACAATGACGAAGATGGGGAACAGTTACAGAGTAGTGAGCTCCCAAACACGTTACACTGCCTAACCTCTCTCAGATTAAACAGTTCCATTTACACTCCACTGAATATATAATTTAAATCCGATTTAATTTCCTTTATTAACAATCACCCAAAGAGTTTGTTATAAAGACTATGGGTAATTCTGATCTATTTCTTAGTTTGCAGTTTTGGCCATTATTCATATTGGCACCAAGATCTACTTCTCAAAAACATTTCCGTAGCTGTGCACACACAGTTTTCCTGTGAAATGACGGATTACTGCTCAGTTTTGGTTCAATCTAAATGAAAATAAAAATCTTGATTTCCTTACAACCTGCCTGATCTGAACTGCTTTTCCTTCCAGGCCAAGTGCATCTTGGACCAGCTGTCCGCTCAGATGTCCACATATTAAAAGGTGACAACACCAGGCTGAGAAGCTGCCTGGTTGAAAATTTTAAGTTGTATCTTTGACCACGCTCAGCATGGTGGTTGGATGCCATTAAAAGTCTGAACCTGTAACCAAAACCCAATAGTAAGGTCACGCTGTACTGACACACCCTGGAGTACACATCACCGCAGCAAGGTGAGAAGAGGGAACCAGTGGAGGTTACCAAAAAACGAGATTTTCACTTGCTGTTAACTTGCTTGTTATGGTTGGCAGCCAACTGCTTTTAGATATGGTAGGTCTTCGGAAGGTCCTCCTGGCACGGTGAACATGATAGCTTCATTGTGACCCATTCTGGGGCCCTCTGGTGAGAGGTTATTTTTCTCGCAAAAATTAACTGTACAAGAATGATGGAAATGTGGAAGCAGTGGAAACACTGTGCAGATATAATTATGTCCATAATTCTGCCCCAGACCACACTTTGAGGTTTCCCTACACACCTGATCTCGGGAATTTACTATTTCTTTGAACTAGGGTGACCAAACCCAAATGCTTTATATGCTGGGCCTCATATTAAACAGTACTGTTTGATCAATGGTTACGATTACAGAGGAAAAGTTGCAAGTCTTGTGTTGTCAGGTTATACAAACTCCACTAACTATGGTATATTTATATAGTTATATCACAGTTAAAATGTGGAACAGAGTTTATATAACCTGTCAACATGAGACCTGGATCTTTGCCTCTGTAGTTTTAATCTTGTTTTTTCTTTTTTTTTTTTACAGTTCCTGGAAAAACAAAAATCAATGTGAAGCCCAGCATTTGTAGTATTTGGATTTGGTCACCTAAGTTCAAAGCTACCTCTTCAAAAAGAATGATGACCCTCACAGAGGCTCAGCAGAATACACAGGAGCTATGTGAAAAGGAAAAAGGTTACTTGTGTGTCAGTAGCAGCTTTTAACATCCATCACACCTCCCGCAGATCCAGGATTAGCTGTATTCGAAGATTCACTATAGAGATGCCTGATTTATAGACTTAAGACCTAAGAACTGCTGTTCAAAGGGCCTTTACTGAAGAAAAGGGCCACACCTTGACAAGCCTATTTACAACATACTGTATTTAGATGCATATATTAATATTCATTGTATTGGTTCTGGTGACCCAGCCCTGTCTCCTAAGTTACGTACTATTTCTAGTGTATTAGGTGCTACATTTATGTAGTCAGAGGTAGGTGTTCAGGGTGGATGGTGGTTGTAGAAAGCACTGGACTTTTGAAAACCAGAGACCATCATTTTGAATTTTTTTACATTAAACCAAGGTCCGGGATCTTTCCCCAACCTTATCCAAGTGCTGTGAGGTTAAACATAACCATAAGAAAGTTGTATCGTGCTTTAGTTGTTACACGTTGATGCTGTATAGTGTATAGAGTGTGCATTGTACAGAAAAAAAGAAAAATGTTGTCTGTGAACATAGCAGATGCACTAAGTATGAATACTTTGTTACTTGGCAGACATTCATCAGTCATTCATTCATCAATTCATTAACAATGTTTTCACATATGGATATAACACATAATCCAGGCAGCATTATGTTTCACATAAAACCTTTTTGCCTTTGCTTTAGTAGTATATACAGTGTTATAACAAGGAAACTGTGAGGAAGGCCACAGGCGTATCTTTTAACAAAACCAGGTTTTTATTTACCCAATCAAATAATTTTAACAATGTACAAAAATAGACAATACATTTTGGCCTGTAAACGAGGCCAACTAAACAGAACTGACCAAATGAATACTCAACTAATCAGTGACCAACATTACATAACTGACCTAACAAACAAAGAACACTGGGGAATGTATATACTGGGTGATCAAAGAGGAATTACATAGTATTTGACATACTAATTATCTAAGAACAAACACACGACCTGGCCAGTCTCCTGACTAAAGTAAACTCAAATTAAACAAAGCCAAAATAATCAAAATACCAAATTACATCAACATATATTACCAAAGCATTATTTAAAATTTCTTCAATCTCCCCTCAAGGTGGTGGGTAGTTGGTTTAGTCCTGATTGGCCCCTCCTGCTTATAAAGCCATCACTTTCTGAAATCCATTTTTTGCTTCTTCTCCAGGCAGATGACTCCAGCAACGGAAGCACGGACCCGGGAGTTAACAGTGCGCGCTACAAATTAAACTAACGTAATACTAACTAATGCAAAAGAAACCACGAGCGTCATATCACTTGACGAGTGGTGTGATTGTTATTCCATCTGTATAACGTAGTTTAACAGAAAGTGTACAATCTAACTAATGTATGACTGGGCATTGGGTTCCTGTTGCTTCAGCCCATCACAGAAACAAAAGTATTGGCTCAACCGGCAGCATGTGCAGAGGACACCATCCTCCAAGGATTAGTTGTTGACAAAGGGTTTAAATTGATAAACCAAATAATACTGTACATTAACCAAAACTATGGGAGTCTGGAGGCCTGGCCGAACATAACAAAAGGATGTAGGAAGTCTGGGCCAGCACGGGGCTGTCGGGCCCAGACCGTGCCCCCCTGACCTACCAAAACCGTGCAAAAACTAAACTATCAACCAAAGCTGCAATAGCCAGACCTCCATCCTCAAAAGAAAGAAACACAAAACAAGGAACCAAAGGAACAGAACACTGAATGATCATTGTCGTTTGTGAGAGAGAAATCTCCTCCCCTAGCCGCCCTGAAATAAGGGCCGACCACCGCCTTATTCCCCCGATCAGGAGCACCTGAGAAAAGAAGCGAGACAGAGGGAGGGAGAAAACCACAAGAAGGGGGCAGCACGTAACAAACAGTATACTGCATACAGTATGTTTTTAGAATACAGGATTGAGTAAGTCCAAAATGTACTCTCCTTTCAAGCCTATTTTGGTGTCCACCAACTCCTGTGTGAAATATCTTTAGCTTTAGTCTTCAGCTGCTAACTAATTCCATTACCTAGTCTCTAACTTTGCCATCCGCTTGGTGCTGTGCAGGTGTTGGACAGTGAGTTAATCAGAGCTTTTCTAACTGAAAACGAAACGAACGAGGTTAATGAGAGGCGAGAATGAACCACACAGAAAAGTTGCATGTCGTAATACCAAAACTACTAGCTGAAAGAAGTTAAAAGGCTCCGTAGAACTGCAGTTAGGTGACAGTTTGGGTTGGTCATTATGAGTGACCCCTTTCACGTTACACATAATCATTTGATCCATTAATATAAACATATTGATTAGTGCAGCTTTAAAGTGACAAAGAAATTAATCCATAATATTGAAACAAGAGTTGTTCATGGGGTTTTCTGCTAAAAGACTGCTAAAGGTTAAGGCGGGTCAGTGAAGTGCCCCGCTGGGATTAATAAACTTAACTTTTTGCTCTTACTTCACAGGGATGGTGGAGTGGTCAGGCTAAAAGCTGCCACTGCAAAGTGATGTTCAGTAACTGGATGTTATGTCTGTTTTTTTGCCCTGTGTGCGCTCTGCAACATAAAATGAAAATGTCTCGCATCATGGAGGAATATAGTTTTTCATCTAATAAAGTAAGTTTATCCCCATAATACCATTTTTGAGATCGCTCCAGCTCACAGCCCCTTTCCACCCTGACTTCACATGCACAGCTTGATGTAGCCCATGCAGCTATGCTCGTGGCTTTTGCTCGCCCTGTTGCCAGACTTGCAGCAGATTGCATCAATGCCAACACATCCACTTCTGCCAAAATAATTGTTCTGTTTGTCAGTTGTTATTTTGCTCTGCCCACCGTCAGAACACATTGATCTTAACAGATTTGGTGTGGAAATGCTGTTCTGCAGAGATGGGCGGACTATTCACATACAGGACCCGTATGTACAAGGTAGAGAGAGCCGGGCTACATGTTTTCCTGCTGTCCCACGCTCCCTCCCCCATATGCGATTTGCCTCAGTAATTTAATGTGAGTGTTCAGTGCTCAGATTGGGAAAACACGAGTGGCAACATCCCTGACATAAACCCAGGTGAGATTAGGCCGTGAGATGTGTAACCACAATACCTTTGGCTGCGTAGAGAGAATTGCTGAGCTGATACAGTCTATAAAGATTGTGTGTGTGTGTGTGGGAAAGTCCTTTATGAGATCTCTGAGTTGCAATATTGACCCATTGACAGGTTGCCTTGTGCAGTGGGAATTGGAGTGGAGTCTTATTATGACTACCTCTTGAGAGATAATGAAAAGGGAGAGATAGCAGAAATGGAGCGTGATGCCTGTTCTACTACATGGAAGCACACACAAATGTGCTCGCTTCTGCACAGACTCCGCCCAAACCCGGCGCTGCCCTTCAGCATGTTTCCTGTCATTGAGACCGTATTACAGGAAGGACGCAACGACCATTTCTCTTGATCCTCTTTGAACACAGTGCATTATACTTGGGTAATAATGGTTAGCAAGATATGGAAAAGTTGCAGTTTTACATTGCCCGACGTAGCTATCTGATTCAGTACTGCGCTGTACTGCTGTGCTGTGCAGTTCTTTGCCTGATTTTCAGTAGTCACTTATTTTCAGTCCAGAGGTGATCTGACTCATCTGAGATGACATCTTCAGTCAGAGCTGCTGAGCAGACATCCCCATTGCCACCACATCCCATTAAGTTAGGCAGCCTCAGCTGCTTTCCAGACTGTCCAACACAATGCAGTTCATTGCTGTTGGCCGCTGTGCTAAACTGTGCTAGAAATGGGACGCATGGGTGAAACCATCACAGAAAAGGTCTGAGGTTGAATTTCTGGTGGTGGTCTCAAAGTACGTACAGTGGGCAATGTTCGTGGGTGGGAAGCCAGTGCGGGCTCGTGGACTTTTCTCTGCACCAGCAATGTCTGCTGGTTGGTTGGGGCACCTCCATGGAAGAGGTGAACTGGATGTTGCGAAGAGAAAGGAGGGAATAAATCACAAGAAAACCTAAACAAATTGCTACATGTGCAAAGATGCGTCCAAGCAGACTTAAAATGTATATAGAGGCATAAAGTTCAAACCCACATCTGAAGTATTGGCCGGTGGGGGGGGAGCCATGGAGAAACCCTGTCCCTGAACCCTATTGGTTGGTCAGGATGCCTGCATGGAAAATGATGTGCAGGAAAACGGGCATTCTACACTGGGAGAGACTGAGCGCAAGAAAATGGAAAAACAAAGTGCTATAATATGCAATACTTAAACCAAACAAGCAAACGGGAAGAAAACGAGAACAGGGGAAGATAAACAAAATGAAACATAGAGCAAACAGTGTAAGTGCATTGCTTAATGTACCTGATGTTCTGTGGAACCACATTAAAATAAGTGTAATGGTTTCTTTGATTCATGCACCTTACTTGATGAAGATCAAACAACATCAAACAAAACAGTATTTGTATTTCACGTTAATGGAAGAGAAATAGAAAACATTTCCCTTTCCCCATGAAATGTCACCCTCAAATGCATGCCATTATGCCGTGCACGCACTTTGACTTCACGGGGGTGTTTGTAGGCCTAAATGTTCTGTGTCCTCTTTTGATCACTCGTTGACGATCTGCATTTGATGCTTTTAGCTTCATTATTAATTTACCACATGGAGAGTCAGAGGGTCTACATAGGGAAAATAAATCAGTGGATATTAGCTCATCCTTCAGTGCCGTAGGAGGACGTGTGCCGCCTTGAGGGTTACACTTCCTTTGACACCAAACTAGCATTCGTGGATCTGTCTGCAAAGTGAAACAGTAGATGAGTGAAAACTGAGAATTCTCTGAATCCACAGTCAGACATGCGAGCTTTCTTCCACCTCTCGCCTCAGTTTCGTGTTATAGTTTTTGACAAATCTTTTGCATCTGTCTGTTGGTTAGTTAAACTGTGCGTACACACACAAAAATCCACTGCTATTTTAGGATCAAACAACCAACGTGTAATTTAAGCTACGTGTATTATGTCCACCTGAATTACAATATGCTGAAAACTCTATAAGTCCTCCAACTTTAAGACAGAATAGGTTGTTCTCCAATGACTCCCAAAACTACACATATAGGCGTACTGGACCTTAGGTTTAGGAAAAGATTAGGGCTCTCTGGGTAGTTGCTAACTGTCTGCCTGCTGCTTGGTGTTGAGCAGAAGCAGTTCGGAAAGTCAAACAATCACAGTACTTACAGTTAAAACACAGAGCATTATTTTTAAATAGGACACTGTGCAAATTCTGCATTAGAACATACTGTGTGCACAACCACTAAATACATAAGAACAACAGAGTGCTGCAGGAATGAGTCCTAAAACCTGGAAATGATTCAGCATGTGTGCACTTCCTGTTCCCTCTCTGGAAGTCAGTGGTTTCTTGAATGGGGTGTCTGGTTAGATGCTTGAAGTAAGATCTGTGGAAACACACGCTCAAGAGACTTTCACGTTTTGTTCTACGACCTGAAATCCATCAGTACACACCCCACGCGTGAATCTTAAGAAAACGCGGTTGTTAACAAGTGGCTAAATGAGACTACAGAGGTTGTCGGGGACATTATACGTCGTCACGTCAAACACAGAAAGTCATCTACTCACTCGTCCGCCTTCACAGCCTCATTGGGTTTATACTGCAAACCTTTCTAACGCGTAATTTCCACACTTCTTTCTTCTACAAAAGCCTTTGTATAAGTCATGTGAACATGGTGTGGTTGGTTTATAGCCTGACCTTAGCTTTTTACTTGTAGTGATGGCATTTACGCTTCAAACATCATAAAAGTGGTGTTAATATCTGAAAATTATCCTGCTGAGCAAAACGTGGAAGTATCGTAAACCTTTGCTTGCCACAGAGCTTTTTTTCTGCAAGAATCCAAAACCAAATGGAACAATCCCATTGGCTTATTTTTTTGGAACCGAAAAATATGCAACTACAAAAATATGCCATCCCTGCAACACGCTATTTGGGAAGCGGAGGACAATTAGGAAATGTTATACCAGAAGTGTTATCCTGCATCATCACTAAATCCATATAGGATTTTAATAGAATTAATAATACCCTGTTTGCAATTAAGTACAATGTACACACTCCTACAGTAACACACAGATTGACACGAAGTTCATTTAATTTCAAGTAGAACTAGATGTAGTAGTCATACAAACTCATACAGGTGTCTGCAGGCTTTTCATCAACAGCCCTAACTGCTTTTATACATAGTTTTATAGAAACAATGTTGAATTAGATATTTTATCTGGCGTGTGTGCAAAGGTTGCTGTCTGACTCCAGAACAGTACACGCTGGGAAACTATTAGACATGAAAGGCAGTTTCTTGGCTTTGTAATTACATGGATTTTGGTACAAACATAGTAATGTCATTGTCCATATATCATCATGTGTTGTTTAATGACTGAGAAAAATTTGTGTTTTGTATTACAGGCTACTACTTGTAGAAACACTTAATATTATTTGCATCACTAATACAGGATAGGACAGGGCCACTACACCTCTGCCACTATATTAGTTAACTTTTGGTCTTTAATTAAGATTAAAATTGATAGTATCTGTTATAGTAGCACTGTAGTTTGTTTTTCTTTCTTTAAGCTTGCTCCAATAAATTTGCTCTTCTCCTCTCTGCTTTAAATGCAGTTTTCCCTCCTATAATTTTATTTCTGTCAGCCTGGCTCCCATGCCCCTCTCCCACTCATTCTGGTGCACGGCCAAGTCCGTGTTCCAGTGGTTTTCTGCTGCAGTGGTTCAAATCTTTATATTGTGAGCAGCCGAAAGCTAATGGAACTGTGGGAGGGGGTGCGAGTGACAGCTACTGTTACCAAGATACTCTGAACCCTGTTGTGGAATTGAGATGATTTCATTCTGCCGTAATGGTCCTCGTACTGTGCACCTGTGATTCTCAGGGTCACACTACTCGCTCGCTCGCTTCTTCTGTGTCTGTCCTCTCTGACTCCGATGCCAGGGCAGATCATTAGCCCGCTATTAAAGGACAAGGGCGGACCTGAGCATCATGCATGATATGCAAGCGTTGCCACGGTTACTGTGAGCACATCCTTGTTATTATCAGTCAGAATGGCAACCTGTAGATGTCGCTAGCCCCCTGCTGGGTGTGCAGAGGCATTCAGATGCATTATTCTGATTATAAACATCCATAATTGTGATTGCTTCAGTTGGCCCTCTGTTCCTTCTGGTCCTTCACCCGTTTGTATTTACCTCTCTCATATTGAGATTGCATTTGTTTGTGTCCAAATAATTCACAATGCCGCGATATAAAATTTGTCTTCCCTTTTTGTAATTTGCTCTCTTTCTTCTCTTGGTAAGTGGCAGTCAATATACAGGCAGAGGTTTAATTTCCTCAGCTGCTCTCTTTTCTATCCCCTCTCTTGCAGTCAGGCAGCTTGTGAAATATGTAAGTGAAAGCTGGCTTCCGTTTGACAGCTTAGATTTTCATGAGCCAACAAAGAGCAAGTCATTGTGCCCGGAATAACTGCTGTGAGAATATTCTTCCTGGGCAGATAACAATGTCATTCATACGGTAACATACATATTGATCACTGTCACTTAGCCGACAATCAGCACCCCCATATAGACATATCGCTCACTCTACACGTTCAAATTGATGCTGTGTCACAATGGAAGCGTAGTCTACTCTCTGTGAGTAGTACTTTAAAAACATGTCTGAGCGATTTCAGGTGCCGCTCCTTTGTTTCTATGCCATGCCCTGTTGCAATTTCCACTCACGAAACCCTCTCAACTCATGTAGAAGTGGATACGTGAGCTGAGACAAATTAGGGGATTTTGAAAACATTTTCCTGTAGTTTCTCTGGATGCAGCCAGTGAGCCAGAGCCATTTGTTCCTATGCAATATATGGGACACATGTGGACATCAAGACGGGCAGAGCCGGAGGAAATAATGCTGGCAGAGAGTGCAGTGAGTCTCAGTTTTCACAGTGCATGTTTGCTGCTGAAGGAGGGAACGGAGAGAGAGAAAGCAGACACTAAATCTGCAAGGGACATATGTCTTTTTTCTTTTTCATGTGCTGAGGATCCACACGGTTCCTTTTAAAGTGGAAAAAACACGGACTGTTTTCGCGTGTCCAGTAAAAAGGCTTCTACAACACAAGGGCTTTGATTGGTGCAACCGTGGCTGGCTGTGACAATTAACATCTGGACACAGCAGAGGAAAAACACCACATGGAGGCACAGATTTATGCTTTCATGGCACATTCACAGACTGCCTCAGTCCTCTCATCCTCAACACCAAGCTGCTAGCTAACACGTCGGGCCATCTTTTGCTTATTACGTTAAAAATACATTTATCTCTATGTTGCCTTATGCTACCTCTTCAAGATAGTTGTGGTTCAGAATGCAGATTAATATGAGGCTTGTAGTGCATTCACAATCACTTAACCCAGTTTTAGACTACCTGTAAATATGCTATTAATATGATGTTATATTGTATAGTTTTTAGCAATCCTCAGTGGTGTTGTAATAATCTGGTGGAGATATTAAATATTTTAACATTGAAAAATAAAAATAAAATCACACAGGCACAACAGCGTCATTGTAGAAAATGTAGATTCAATTCCTGTTTCTGATTGGCCCCGCTCCATAGCATACATGTGTTGAATCACGTCATCACTTGAAAGTTGGTCTTAAAGGTTACTTCTACACTTCACTGAAGGTCGAAATAAAAAAAAAAAAGCCTGACTTATAGATTTATTCTGTGGGATTTAGCAATGTGCCACTGCTTTCAAGTCTTTAAGCTTTGATTCTGCAGATTTGCAACCTGTAAAAAAAGAAACATTTGCTTACAGTAGGTGTTCACACATGCATCTGTCACTCACAACATGAAAAGAGGCCTCACATAAAAGGATTAAGCCTTTTCTTAGGACTAGCTTTTGGGATTTTTGTGCCGCTTTCCTCCTCTGTGGAGTGCTTCACCCCCCTGTGAACCTTCTGGGCTTGGGCTGATCTGAACCGAGCAACACTGTCACTCACCTCTGTGTGCTGAAGACACAAAGTTGCAAACACACCAGCACAAACACACAACCCGGAGACGGACTATTCTCACTGCTGCTACCATAGATATTTCTGCAAAGGTGCTGCATATGAATGGAATCACTGCTGTTTGCCCCCAGCCATGAGAGATTACACAATGAGAAGACCCATCACCTCGCAGCCTTTCCACACATACAGTCAACACATACAGCAAATTCGCAACTCGTAGCTGGGGCCCATTTACCTCAACAGCAGAGAGAACTAGACCTTTATATAAAACAGGATTATAGAAGTGACAGTTCCCCGTTTTAGTATATTTTATCATATATTCATATCATATGTTTGATGTCATTTTACACCCAACACTTCCTCCATATTTACCTGTTTGTTTTGCTAGGATAAGCACTCATTCCATCAGTATGACAACCGAGTTGGTCTGCTGCTGAGTTTAAACAGAAACACTGTTTTAGTATTTATTTGCAGTTTGTTCAAAGTCACAGTCAAAAGTCAAAGTCAACTTTATTGTCAATTTCTCTACATGTGCGGCACATAAAGAGATATCGTTTCTCACAGTATACCAAAAATATATAAATTTGACAAGACAAGACCCCGGGTGCAAACAATGTAACGTGACCACAGTGCAAGATATGTACATTTAGTGCAGGACTTTGAAAGTGTACAGTGTAAAGAGACCGCCGACTTTTTAGTAGAACGTTCTATTCTAAAAAGTTCTGTCTACTTTCAGTTCTACTTGTTCTATTCCATTTTTTTTCTCGTTCATATTTAGCTAATGTCAATGAAACTCAGCACTTCCTGCAAAGTTGCTTCACACCTTCCAGCAGCTCAAAGCATAGTGTTAGAGGGTCTTCAGGTCTGAAAAAGACCTGTGTCAGTCATAAATACATTTTCAAAAAACAGAGACCCCTACACACGCCTTCAAAGCGTCACACCACTGGCCCGTCCTGCCGCCTTCAAAATGTCTCTCTTTCCCTCTGTCTTACTGTCCCTGTCTGGAACTCTCTGTACTGTCTACTGTATACATAATTGCTTTTAGTCATTAATAACCTATTAATATTTATGCATGTTATTTAAATGTACAGGTTAACGACTCGGCTGACCTCATTAAGGCTCAATGGGGTCAAACTAGTCCCACCACAGTGTGCCTGATCACACTTTTAATAGACTATGACTTTGATTTAGTAGGCTGTCCTTGCCACGTACTGTATGGTCTTCCATGTCTTAATTGTTAGTGATACTTTGAAGTGGTGTGCATGAAGAGTGAGACGGAAACCCTGTATACAAAGAGTTTGGAGTACGGAGTCTTTTTAATTGCCTTCCAAAACAAAACAAAAAAAGCAATTGTTCATTAGATTGGGGCAAGTTTCAACTCCAGCAACTCCAGCCAACATTACCCAACATACCATACCGTGTTAGCTGTGGTTGCCAAACACACTGACTCACCCCCATCCTAGAAGCTGTTGAAAATATAAAGACATAAATGGTCTTCGGAATAGGACACTTCAATGCAAGAACAATGGTGTTTCTTTGTTTCCATGTCTTCTACATTGATCGTTCGTTATTGATTGGTAAGAATGCTGGCTACTTGCCTGGGACCTGTTAGCTTTAGCCTCAGTCTTTAGCATGATATCTCGTATGTAGCAATGTGGTGCATATTTTAGACCCCTTTTACAGGTTTTTGTTCTACAACGAGTCAGCTTAAAATCCAGATGGAGACAGCGTTTTCAGCCAACTCATGATAAGCAAAGTATATGAATTTAGAGACATAAATCTTCCATCGCTCTCAGTGTAAACTGTAGCCTGCGACCAGTTTCACCATACATCTTTGCAGGTATTTAGATCTATGGGGTGAATGCCTGAGTCTGTAGTTGCTAGTAAAGCAGCCAGGCGATGTGAGGCAAAACTGCTCAATACTGTTGACTCACTAACTTGTTTTTATCTACCCCTCACTCTGCAGCCCTCCAGCTCCAGGCAGGAGGAAGCGTATGCAGAGGTGAGGCACATTCAGCGCGGCTGCGAGATCCAGAGGCACCCGAGCCGAGCAGAGTACCATCTGAGAGAGGAACAAAAAGCTCAAGCTCTCCACTGACTTTCATCTCTCTGTGTGTCTCCTCTGCTTTATCATCCTCTACACCCCCCCCCCCCCAGTCAAAGCAACTCTCACATTCTGTCACACCAACATGGGCACACACTTTTAGTTTTACTTTTCTTCTTGTTTTCTGGCTTTTCGACCTTTACGGTTATTATTCTGTTAGTCCTGCATGTTTTCCAAGTCTGTCCCTCTCTGTCTTGCTCTCTTTGTCCCTGTCTATGTCTCGCTCTCTGTCTCTTACTCTTTCACTATGTCTTTTTTGTTCTTCCAATATCTCTGACCGCTGGCACAGAAATGGTAATTGAGGCTCAGCAGACCCGGGGTGGATATAGTACTGCAGCGCATGTAAAGGCAGCAGCATTTCCCATCAGCCCTAGAGTGCCTGTTTTTTTCCCCCCTTCCCCTCTCTGTGTCTGTCCTCGCCTTCTGTTAGGCTCACAGTACCGCTGCCACCATGTCCAGCAGCCCTGCCTCTACACTTGCCCCTCTCGCCCATCCCGCAGAGGGCTTTTCAGGGCTCCCATAAATCATTTCTTCCTCACAGACTAGTTGTGAGTTCGGGCCAGTTCACATAAATGAATAATTATGCCTCCCCCCACCACCACCACCACCACACCCACTTCCGTCACCTAATTAAGCGCTCAGCCATAAAGAATTATGCCGGCTACATTTACAATACACATTTGGGAATTTAAAAATGCCCAAACATCAGACATCATGAAAACACTGAGACGAATGTCGAGTAAAATGAAAGAAAGATATTAGCGTCGTTCCCTCTATGTGACACCTTGGGTGATGTCGCAGTGGTCGTCAGAGAGCTCAGAGTTGAAAACATGTTTAAGGGTTCAAGCTGCAGGTGTGCAGAATAACCGGTGAAGTAGTTAGAAAATATAAAGCCTGCCCATGCCCAGAGGAGAAGACATTCTGAGCTGAATACTATGATAATGTATTACCAAGCTTAATTAAATGTGGACCCCCCGGCACTGCTGGCAACGGTTTAGCTAAACAAGCTTCATGTGCGGCGGGTTGTAATGCTAATATGGAGTAAGCACCATTAATTTATCCAGTAAGCCAAAACTGAAGAATCAGTTTTTCTGAAATTTAAAAAGCTGACTTCTTTATTTGCTGCTAATTAATACCTTGTTATTTGCTTTGTTAGACTTTGAGATGTGGTCATATTAGTGATACAATGTCAAATGGAAAGCAGTTCTCTTGATGTTGCTTTGACATTAAAATGGTATGGTTACGGTGATCGACGCAGATTCACGCCTTTATCTACCAACTGAGACACACAGGGCTTGCATTGTGACATTAAATGGCAATAAATTGTAAATAAGTGCCTGTCATTGCCACAGAAAGAATTAAATTAAAAAGCACTTTTAAACTCACAAAGAGATTCCCCTTTGCTTCTCAGCTCCATTGTTATATTGTGTAGCAGGGGATGCAAGCAAAAGTCGCGACACTAATTTCCACAATAATTAAAAAACAAACAGGGAAGAAATGCTGAAAAACCAATTTGCTATGCTATAAGGTTAGATGAACATCTTGTACAACATATTTAATGAACTCCATTCCGTGTCGCAACTTTGTCTTGCAGAGACGGATGTTGCATTTCTAAAAACATTTTCATCAAAGTGTGAAAATGTTCATTTTTATCAATATCCTTCACACGTCGTGATAGTTATTCTGGTTTTAGTCACCGCTCTCTGCCTTCCCTTTTGACTTTTAGCTTGCAGCACCGCATGTATACTAATGTAGTGAATGTGGCACAGAAATGACAGTACAATATTATTACCTCAAATTGCAGTTTGTGCACAAACCATTGCATATTTCAGCACCAGATAAAAAAAATGAAAAGAGTGAGTGCACCTTTACAGAGTAAATGCATCTTTCCTGTGGCAGAATGTACAGCTGGTGACAACAGTGCTATGGATGATGGATAATCAGTGACTGCGCTGACACTGAATGGCACATTGATGTATTCTAGTGTGAGATCTTCCATCACATGAAAAAATGACCTGCATTACTTGAATATAACACAGCTGGATTTAAGAGCTCCATGGTGGGGTGGGTCTCTGCCTGTCTGTGTTTGCCTTTAAGAAACAGAACGCACATACGTACAAAAGCAACTGATTGAAACAGCAATACAACATCATCCCCCACCATTGGGATCAACACAGAGCTGCCAGGAGCTGACAGGTAGAGCCAAATGGCAGCTCTTGTGCTCCTACTGCCCACCACCGCCAACCCAAACCACGTCATTAAGCTGCAGCGAGTTTTGTCAGAATCTGGTGCTGATGCCAGCATGGAGGAAGTGCAAGAGACTACTGTGTGTAGAAACTTGTTCGGAAAATTCAAACTATAAGAAATGATGGTTTCACATTGTAACTACTGTGTGTTTGGACGTGACTGTCACAGGATCGTGCGTGGAGTCTTGGTATCTCCTCTCATGGCACTGAGGTGACGACACGTTTACTCATATCAGCGTTTTCATGGGTGTCGCACAGCTTTGCCTAGACAAAATGAAAATGTTCTCTAGAAAAATAGTTTTTTTCTTCTCTTGCCTGGTTTGGTGATCAGACCGGGAGGAAGATGTGGAAGCGGGCATGTCATTAGCAATCCTGCAGTGCACTGCAATTTGGGCATCCACAGAATTGCATTATCTGCCACCAGTAAATAAAAGTGCTGTGTCTCAATTCAGATATACCCGTTAGTTTATTTCCATGTAGTACACTGTGTACACTGAGTACTACAGGGTAGTGTTGTCTCCAACCGAACACAGCCATTGTGCAACATTTGACCGGTTCTTCTTCTTCTTTTTAATAGTGAATTGCAGCTGGGAAACATGTGAACGTGATTGTCACCAGACAGAATATTTGCTGACTTGGTTGCTCACGTGACTTCAGTTCAATTTGATTAAAAATGAATGTGCTTTTACCCTAGAGCAGTGCTCACCGTAACAACTGCCATTTTCAGACGATGGTGGTCCCTCCCCTTCCGCTATGTAGTCAAGATGGCGACCATTGAGGGCGAGAAGTATCCAGCGTTCCACACTCTACTTTTTGACTGTTATGAGTACACCATCCGGGTGCACATAGTGCTCTGCATTTGTGCTCTGTCGTCAGCCTGAATGCACTTATGCACTCAAAATAGCAAGTGGAAGCACGGAAGAACCCAACAGCACAGGTTGGATGCCCATAGCTGACATGTTCCACTGAAATGCAACAGTGCAAATGTATGGCCACGACAACACGTACAGTGTGGGTTGGTGTGGCTACACATGTGGTGGGAGAGTACCTAAACAGTAGCTAAGCCACCACAACAGGTGAAACATAGAGGGGTGAAGAACTGAGCTGCTACTACACTCTGGTTGACTGTAAGTTTTAGCTAAACCCTTAATGGAAGGAGTGTTTGGAATAATGATATTGCTATACCATCATCTCTCTATATTAACAGCCTGGCAGTTGTTCCAATCCAGCCTTTCATCCCTGGTGTTGCTGGGGGTGCAAAATACCTAGGATACACACTGGTGGCAAAAACAGGGCTGGGTGGAGAGGTGTCACTGCAGTCCCACATGCAGATGAGCAGATTGAAATGTCTGTGCATGTAGACATGGGTATGACTAAATGAGACTTATAAAACTCCCAAAGAGTGTAAGCTTATGCAAAAGAGAAACCACAGGGCAAATATGACGAGAGAGGGCTGATTAGTGGGAGTTCCTGTATTCTGTATTTTTATATGGCCAGCAATACACAGTAAGTTGCTGTTTGCTAAATGTAGCTGCCGACTGTAAGCATTAGAGGAAGCGTTTACCTGGTTGTTTCAACAAAACATGCAATGCCACATGTGTTTTCATATGCTAGATGAGCAAGACAAGCAAAAGACTTTGTGAGTAGGGTGATGTAATGTGGCATAAAGGAGTATGTAGACCCAGTGAGAGAGTGTATCTGTCTTTACAAATAGCCCCCGATGGGATTATCATTTTAATGGACAACAGCCATCACTTAGTGGAGTAACACATCATTAACAACATTAACAATGTGATATATAATTTATATATCACACTGTTAAAGGGACGTTGCTATACATCTGCTATCCCTTCTATTATACAATATAATAAAAAGGATTCAGAATAGCATACCACCAACAGTACTGTAATTAAAGGGGAGGAAGTCACTGCTGCTGACTCAGTGTGCAGAGGTCATCTAAATATAAATTCAATAATTTTAAATGAAAACGAAAATAACAAAATCTTGCCTTTGTTACAGGCTCAGAATGAAACCCTGGATCCACACTGGTGCAACACATTTAATATCAAATGTTAACGGCGCGATAAACAGTCAGAAACAATGTTCATATCATCGTTTAGGGTTAAACTCAACGTGCCTCAGCTAATTGTTCCAAACGTGAATGGGGCCAGTCCTGCTGTAAACCTTTTCCAAAGATTTCACTTCAAACACTTACACGACAAAATTAATATATATTATTTAATAAATATTTTCACACCATGTATGAAGACAATCCTATGCCCCACACAGTTAAATGCTAAAGCTTATTGCCAATGCTAATCTCACTAAGGCGAAATAAGGCGCTGCAGCAAAAATGGCAGTCCTCCCATTCATTTGGACGTGGGTGGTGTGTTTAGGCCGCGGTGGTGGGGACCGTCGGGGGTGCCGAAAACAAAACCCCACGGTGGCCCTGCAATGAAACACAACTGATGTCATGCTGTGATAGCCAATCACATTAGTCGGTGATCAGACCGGATGACAGGAAAGGTGGCCAATGAGCAGAACATGAAGAAGAAATAGCAGTGAAAGACAGCAGAAAGAAAGTCAGATTGCTCTACTACACAAGTGCTTCAGCCACATAGGAGGGGACTGGGCTTGAACTGTGGAGGAGGCCGAGGCGACTGAGTAGGAAGGACTGTGCCAAGTAGAGAGCGGGCGGAACATGCAGCGCTGTGTTTTACTTGAGTGGTACAATTAGAGTGTGTTTAAGGTCTCGGGCATACACGTTTCAGGCTGAGCGCATGCGTTTGTAGCTGCAGGTGACCTTCATGATCAGCAGCTGTCAGCGTGGACTCCTGACATGTGGCAAATGACACCAATCAGACGAGGGGACGCACAGGCAACTTGGATAGGCCGTCAGACAATCAATGAGCCAGTGAATCGGCTGACCTTTAATTTTTCCTTACCTACCATGATTTGTCTGGCTCCAAATAGAAACTACGCCATGGAAGATTAAATCGTGATATGTGGCTGGCCCTCATTACGGGCTCTTACTGCTACTGAAGATGTCCGCTTGAGCTGTGCATGCGTGGACTCCTTCCATGGGAATCTCCACCCTGATCTGATTTTAAGTAATGAAATGGAAGGCTAACCTTTGTTTTTTGGGCCTTTGTCTGACGGGAGGGGGTTTGTAGTTGCTTGTTTACCCAAATATTGATTTATATCTCTGTGCAAGCAATACCAGGCTACCCAATTTTTGGCTTGTGGAAAGTATTGAAAGTTTTTTTTTTTTATCCAATTTAATCACCACCTTTGCAGACACACCCACACACATACACAGTTATACAGACGCACTAGCAAATGGATCCACATGCAGCCCCATTGCATATATGATTTACAGATATCATACTTCCATTTCCTTTGAACATTTCAAATTCATCATCTCCTCCCAAACACAGATATGGAAATCTTCGGAAGGAAGTAGCCCTTGTTGCTAGGCTCCCGAGTTGCTCTCCATCATTTCAAGATTTACTTGCTTGCTTCATTTTCATTTCCAATCAAGTGCTGTTCCCAAAAATGTGAGTATGAGTCAGAAATCCTCATATTTCTCCACCCACAGCAGAACCATACAACACCACAGCTGATACACACAGGAGACATCAGTTTTGGAGAGCAAGCGCATGATGAAAGAGACAACCTGCTGGCGGGAGGAAGTTGGCCCACCTTGGATAATAGCAGCAGATTGAATCGCAATACTCGGTCAGCCTCTCAACCATCTGCCGGTACCATGGGAGTCTGGTGTATAGAGCTCCCATCGGAGCAGCCCCAGCCCAGGCCTGGCCTGGACTCTGTTCAGGTGGCTGCTACATATGCTGTCATCTCTGAACTGCTGCCCAATCATACCCATCTGATGTGTTTACTGCCTGTAACAAAGCACAGTTTGATTCACAGTTCACAGCAGTGCAGTTTGAACAAAACCAGGAATATGAAGGGAAACCGAGGGTGAAGGATGTCATTGAAAGCTTGCTAATACGAGCGGCGTGAGACTGAAGAGACTCTGAGGTGATCCATGTGAGGCCTGTGAGGGCATCACACGTGACTCTGCAGCTGTGCTTAGCAACATGTTTGGCTTGTGACTCTCTAAAGCAAAGCAATGTCTACTCCCAACCCCACTGTCGCTGGTTGCAAGTGTTGAGGAGTGGCCAGCCGTTCAGCCATTCCATTATTCTAAAAAATATATTTTTATACAACCAGCAACAAGACACACAGTGACAAATACATAATAATGGACATAAGGGATTGGGGGGAATTCAATAAAATACATGTATAAGCTTGGATAATATAACATGCTGTAATGTAACATGCACAGAAAAGGAAAAGAAAGTATGTGTGTATCGCATGCATACCCATATACTGTATATATGTATAGATGCAATTGAACATACATACAAGCACTCATACACACATTAAGCTTGTGGACAGTGCACGGTGTAAGAAATGCACCTAATGGCATAAAAAAGCAACAACACAAAAAGGACAGCATTTCACCCAAAGACGGATGTTCCATTAGACTGCTTCATTTGATTAATGTTTAGAGGTCTGAGGAGGTGAGAGTATCATTTTGTCTTAAAGATTGCGTTGCCTGGATCTTTCATTAAAACTGAGGTCTGCATGTGACTTGTTTTAAATTACATTTCTTTTTGCCTGGTTTGGTTGGACTAAAGACCTGTTGGTTATGGTTTAACCATTTGATAATTTTCAGACGTTTAAAGTTACTAAGCTACAAAAAAAGGAACCTTAAATCCAAGTTGATAGTGAAGTATTAATCAAATATGAAATTTGCGACCATTTCCTTTAAACACATGGTTATGTAAGGTCATCTACACCACAGGATGCTAGACAAGGCCTACCTTTCAAAATGAAAGTTGATGTTCTTGCTGAATATTTCCACTACTGATTTCCAACAAAATCAAAAGTCACACAGGCAGCAAAACTTTCTACAGCCCGAAAAATGCAGAAAAACATGTGCCAGTGTCATCAGTAGTAGCTATGGCCTTGATTGTGTTGCAGTAACTACTGGATGGTTCAATTGACAATGTCTGGCTTGACATCTTTGCTATAGAGTGAATGTCCCATCAGTTACTGGATGGATTTGCACAACATTTTACACAGAAGTGAATGTTCACTGCGTGATTCATTTTCAAAGATTTTGATAATCTAAGTGACGTAACATTTTGACCTTTCTGCTTGCACCATCCTCAAACACACATAAAACTGTATTTATATAAGTATGTAATTATACATGTATGGGTACTCACGCCTTCATTCACCAAAGACCTCTTTCTAACACCACCTAGTGGCCAGATTGTACGTTGACTTCACAACGACTACAAAGGTTCAAACTTTGGCCCAGAACGTTTTTTTTTCTTTCCCGATTTTGGTGTTCTTTACAATGAGCATTGCACCGTCACGCGCCTGCTCTCATGGCTTTAGCGTTGTTTTTGTCGGTTACAATAGTCGAAATTAATTAAGATCACCTCTATTTCCTGATTGCAGTGCATGTACATAATAATGGGCCTGTGTACGCATAGATGTGAGGTTAAATTGTACGTGTGAACAATTTCTCTTTTGTGGCAATCATTAATACTTGCGTCCTTCCCGCTTGTTCTTCGGCACGATCCAAAGCGAGTGCCCTAGACCACATGTTCGCCATTACGCACAAAAGCCAACTTGCATTTTTGCTGTGAAAAATTAATAATGATGAAGGAAAAGCAATTTGCTTCATGAAAACACAGAAGAATAATGTTCTAAAATAATTTTTTCATTTAATTATTTTAAATGTTTACTAAAGATGATTAAGTCTAGGCAACAATAATTGACCAATATGTCACACATGCACACACACACACACACACACACACCAGTTAACACCACAGTGCATTCCCTTTCCACATACCGCTGCTCAGCAGACTGTATTGCTGGACAGCCTAATTCTTTTGAAGCTATCGACTGCAGGAGGTGGAGCGCACCATCATACTGAAAGGCTGGTGGGTGCCTAGACGCTGTGGGCAGCAAGCTTTCATACACACCTGAAAAAGTGTGCAAAATAACAATGGCCTGCTGTGTTCTGCACAATATTGCAATGCAGCATAGTGTGCAGCCCACCCCACCCGCCTGAAGACACGGAGACTGATGGTTTAATGCCTTTTTGCGCTTCCATGGACCCCACTGCTCACACTCAAAACATTTTTCTTAATGAAGCTTCATTAAGTCAAGTTTCAATTTCAGCAGAAGAAAGTGTTTTTATTTCTTTCTGGTGCCCATTTCCTTTTCCTTTTCTTTCTTTTCTTCTTCTGTTCTGAGTTTAGCGCCACCTGTCAATCGCGTGACAATCTGTGATCAAACGCAATTCATCATCATACTCAGGTAAGTAAGAACAGACTTGGCGTTTCATGAATCCCAACGTAGGACTTTTTCATTTTCCTCTTATGCTTGAGCCAAAACACGAAGAAATGAGGCCGATTATTCTGCGTGACATAATTTTCCAGTGCAAAAGGACAGTGATACAGTGGCTATATCACTATATCTATATACACAGGCACTATTAAGTGGTCTGATGCTCTCGTATTTGTTATTATTACAGTCACTTACAGTTGTCCCCAAACATCACCACACTTAGTGCAGACTCAATCATTCTGCAGTTTAAAAGCGTACTAAAGCAATTGAAAGCTCATTTAGCTTGATATCACTGAGCTACTGGGTGGCCTCACACACTGCTGGACTTGCTTTTGAATTAATAAGACCCCCAGAAACGTTTCCAATGGCTCATGACATTAAATGTTGAACACAAAACAAGCGCTGGTGACATCTAATAATGTCGGTATTGATTACTCTCTCTCACTCAAGCACTTCTGCAGGTCTTTAATAGGAGAGACTGAGAGAGAGAGAGAGAGATCTGAGATGGTAATTGTGTTTTTTGAATACAGGCATTGTGGTTTTGAGGACCAGCATGCACTTACGGGTCAGACAATGTCATAGTAGTTTCTGCTTAGAAACGCCGTCTGGTTCCAGTTCAGCCAGTCACAGTGGGAAGCCAGCACCGTGCTTTTTTGTCTGCAATGCAAGTGATTGCTGTGATTCAAATGTATTAGCTGCTATTGTGGAAGTGAACCACAGTCTTATTAGTGTACAAATCATCAGAGGAGGAGGCGGACCGCCGTGAGTCCGAGGGATCTGAATTGTGAAAAGCCATCCACTCCAGTTGGAGACTGAATCCAGGCATCTGGCCTCAGCTGCTGACCACCAGGTGAAATAGTACTTGGGCGTGCAAGTTTTACTGTGCCTTGATTAACGTGTGCGCGCTGCACACTCTTGCAGGCAAGCCTACATCCTTTTTCACCCGGCAGAAAATCTTAAAGCAGCAATTACAGTAAAGTCAATCGATAATGACAGGTTTTAGAGGAGACCAAATGACTTTAAATGGATTTTAAAAGGTTGCATAAATAATGCACAGGCTTAGGTGTATAATTACGGCTGACTGCCAGCTGCTGTTTAACCAAATGTATGTAAAGAGAGACAGTTCCCTCCCCCTCCCTTTCTCAAGCACATAAAAATAAGAAGCTGAACGCAGTATTAAGGTCGACCTCTCTTACGCAGCACTGCGGCCGACAAAAGCCAAACTGTCACAGCAAATTAATGGAATCCGAAAGCCAGCGCTTCCATTTCAGAGTGCTTCCTCTGTGGATGCCACACGCAAACCGGGGCGCTGTCTCCATTACTGTGCAACAGAGGTTTGATGCACCAGATCCAGCCGGGCTCATGTCAGGCTGTTCACCCCAGCTGGCCTCTGTGGCATCCCTTCTGCCGAGCGCTCCCTCAGCACGGCTCCAGAACAGGAAAAAATACTTACATTCACTGGGATCTGATGCTAACTTGTACAATGCAAGGGATAATAAGCCCACTCATGGCGTTGAAGCGTCTAGATGGCTTTATTAGAACAGCCGGGACAATTAGAGATGAGAGGTGAGAAACTGCAAATGAGTGAGTGTCAAAATATCAACATTTGTTTATCTTCACACCTCTGATAGGTCTTTGTCTGAAATTAGAAAGAGATAAGATTTCAATGATGCCCCTCATGGTGACTCATTGTTTTCTCCTACTTCACTCCCTCTCCATCGGCCGTGCTCACGAAGTGCGAAAGAAAAGCATTCTCCTTTTTCCCGCCCTTCTTCTTCTTCATCTCCATTGATGCAGAGGGAGCTCTGAGGCATGGGATTCCTCACAGTAAACAAAATATCACCTCAAACTATGCCCCTTAACACGCAGGTGAGCTGCTCTCACAGAGACAGCGTGGCAAGGATCTCCATGAAGGTGACATGTCGCAGTCAGCACTCCGGAGCCAGATGACGACGAGGCGGATAAAACAAAGATGGATATTGCTGACTGTGCTGCACCTGCTCAAATCTAAGGTCAAAGGTTCAGCTTTTAAATTGTGTGTGGGACTATGGACTACAGGCTCCTCATCTTTGGATTTTCATGCCTAATTAGGTTGGAGTGCTGGACTGTGTTTAGGGTAATTGTGGTCACCAGTGTGGTTTTAATGCAGGTTTTCTTTGCTTTTAGGTTTCTGTCATGACACTTTTGCAATGTGCAATTTATCTCATCATCTTCATCTTTGCAGACACTTCAGCAGTTCAGTGTGATCAGTGCAACCAATCAAGCATTTACATTTTTGTCCACTGTTTCTGATGAATACATACAACCAAGTTACAAACTAACTTCATTAAAGCTGCACTAATCAATATTTTCTATAATAATACTGGATCCGATGAGTATGTATAATGTGAAGAATGCACATTGGATTATTACTTACTCGATATGCCCTAGAATGACTTTAAGCTTCTCCTATCTCACTGTTTTGGTTTTCCAGCCCACACTGTGGCCCCCCTTGTGTCCAGCTACAGCAGGCAGCGGTTTTCAGCTTTGATAAACCAAATGTACATTACCTGTCCAGCATCAAACAGCAGACAAGTGTGGCAACTAGCTGGTGAACAGAGGGCAGCATTTAGCATCGGTTGGTTGATATCAAAACAGAGCTAAAAGAGAGTGAAAACTGCACCGAGATCAGTGTTGCCAACTCTCACGCCACTGTACCTTGAGTATAGGCTCTTAAATGGTAAATGGACTCTTTCTTATATAGCGCTTTTCAACCGAAACAGTTCCCAAAGCGCTGTAACAGTAATCTAAGGTAGAACAGTAGTCTAATTCACCCATTCACACACCAATGGGGACAC
>JAVQJV010006937.1:0-24211 GCA_036024995.1 Gadopsis bispinosus
TTTACTACTATTTGGGATAATCATGTTCATGTTTAGCAACTACAGTTCTCATAACGCTTTGGGGGATGAAACAGGAATTAGTTGGTTGTAATGGAGTCAGTAAGTTAGCTGTGGGCTACACTTTGAGTCCCATTATTTAGTCTATATATTTATTTACATTTTGAGAAATTTACATTGTGGAAAATGATTTTTCGTATTGAGATATTGATACCCCTGGAGAGTGCAAGTCACGCTGAAGAAGTGAGTTATGACTGAGAAGAAGGAGCATGATTTTTTAAATGAATACTGTACATTAGGCGCTAAATTTAATTAATTGCTGTAGATTTATAGATACTGTGCAAATGAAACCTAGTATCTAGCAAGTTTTGTAAGAAGTTGTACCGTATCTTTGTATGGTTAATAAAAGTGTGTAGTGACTTTCATTTTCTACGTAAAAAACATACTTTGGAGGAATGGTGACAGTGGATCCAGCAGGGAGGGAGAAGAGGTGGGCATCCTCTCCTAAAAGTAAGACCTGGTATTTGACAGGCTTAGAGGAAGGACTTTTCAGGCGAACCTGGAGAGTACGCACACACACAAGTTTTAATACGTGCAAACACAGGCGAGCACAACCACAAACACACAGACAAACGCTGCTGCCAGAAAACAATACAACAATGAAATCCATCTTCCTTAGCTCAGACAAAGTGACATCTATTTTTTTGTTAGGCTTAACCTGACAATGTGGATCATTTGTCTGTGTTTGTAATCATGTTAGCGTGTGTGTCTATAATCCTATTAATGTATGTGTGTCTCTATAATCCTATTAATGTGTGCCTGTGTGATCCCAGTTGCCGTATTTGTATGTGTCTGTGTTTGTGTCATTATCTATCCAGGAGGTAATTATCCAAGCCATTTTTGGTCTCACAGCGCTCATGAATGTGATTTACAAAGCATGCAGTAAACATTTTATTGAGGTGTCTTTTAAGACCAAAGCTGCTGTTGTGTGTGTGTATGTGTGCGTGCGTGCGTGCGTGCGTGCGTGTGTGCGTGCTACCTGTTTGCTGAATGTGCTGTGCAGGGGTCCTGAGAGAATAATGGTGTGCAGTGGCAGGTACTGTGGCAGCCTCTCATACAGGTGAACACACAGCATTAACATCTGCACTGGATTGGGGTCTGACAAGTCTGTTGGCTGAACACACAAACACACACATGCACACACACGCACACGCAGGAAGTCAGAAATCTGGGTTTATTGTGAAAAGCATGACTTTTTGACAGCATGAAGCTGTTTCATAAAGCTGACTTAGAGCCAATGGGATCAGATCAAGTCTGTTACTTTCACTATAAAGTATTGCCATGTTATAATCTATCTTAGCTGCAACTAGCTTAACACCACCAAATCTCCAAACCGAACTGTTGGTGATCAAGTTGTATTGTGGGTAATGCAGGAACTAAAAAAAGACCACATCTCTGGTTTTGCTGTATCAATTTCGATCCTTTATCTTCCCAACTCACATCGTGAGTCTGACAATGTCACAGGATTGCAGTGCTAAATTGATGGGAGTACTCTTTTAATATATTCAAAGCACTCAAAAATCGTGAAATCGTATATTTGATCCCACTGTATTTGTAGGCACACATGTGGACTGAAATAATGTGCAGATGCTTGGGATTGACAAATGAAGGAACTTTGTAGGAAATAATGGTTTCAGTTTGGCTGACTGACTGTAACACTGGTTAAGCCTGAAGTGGAACTAAACCTGAAACCTAACCTGACCAGGACCAGGCTAGGCTGGAGGGACATTTACGTTAGACTGATTAGAACCAACTTTTTCTGAAAATAATCCCGTTTTACTGAATTAAGCCTGGTTTAAAATGGCAGTGTTGCTGTACGAAACACACCTGTGGTCCCATCTGGTATCTACCTGTACATCGAGGTTGAGACAAAGTGCATTTAAGGCCTGGGCCACTATGATGTTGTTGTGAAGGATCTGCTCCAGGCTCTTAGTTGTGGTGTACATCCTCCGGAAGTGGCTGCAGATCTAAGTAAGAACACAGCAGGTAAGTGGGCTTTAAAAACATGAAACCTATGACCAGGTATATCTGTAACTCCACATTTAATTTGGATGGCCGCTCCACTTTCTCTGCCACTTGGTTGCCTGTTATCCATTGCTCAGTCGCAATATGTGCCCTTTATTTTTAAATCACATTTGGCTTGCAAAAAGTAAAAAAATTCAGATGTGACAGACATTTTTTGGAATTTTACAAATGTTCCCTGTCAAACTCGCGTAGGCAAAACCCCACCACTGATATACAGAGTGAGTCGCTCTCTTTCTCTCTCTCACACACACAAAATTGTGTTCAGCATGATAAAAGATTCCCCTAATCTCGTTCAGGACTAATTGCATCCTCATCACATCAATCACAGTGCCACTTAACTGCCATCCCTCATTGACTCAAACAAACTGAAGATGGTCTGCACAAAATGAACAGACACACTCAGAGACACATGCATACACACACACGTACACTGACCAGGTAAGGGCAGTGGGCAGCAAGCAGAGCAGCTAGCACCAGTCCATCTGTCAGGTCCAGGTCAAAATTCATTATCCAGCGTGCTGATGGGACACCACCTGCAAACCATTAGCATGCAGAAATACATATTAAGGCATCAAAAGGTTCTGAAAAACATCCATCCTCAAGCCCTACTCTGGGATTATGAGGTCTAGCTAAATTCAGAAAGTATGAAATACACAGACTATGTCCAGGAGCTCAGTGATGCCCTGGTCCAGATCTGTGAGGAGATACCCCAGGACACCAACCGTCGTCTCATTAGGAGCGCAGACGTTGTCAGGCAGCATACAAGCACGTGGGGGCCAGACAAACTACTGAGGACCGTTTTGAGTTGCTGCAGTGACATTTCAGCAAAGTGGACTAGCCTGCCGCATAATTTTTTCCCTTTGACTTTTGGGGTGTCTTTGAATTCAGCCTTCTATAGATAGATCATTTTCATTTCCATCAAACGATGTGGAATCCTTTCATTCCTAACCCATTACACAGTCCATATCAGCATAGATATCCAGTATGATTTTTTTTTTCCCCATTGAGATCTGATGTGTTTTCAAATTGTTCCTTTAATTTTTTTGAGCAGTGTATATATTTGCAGTTTTTATCTTCCAATCTGTATACTTTACATTTCTTATTCTTGTTCTTACTTTTACTCTAATTATTATCCATTCATTGCACACTAGCTTATTGATATAGTGTGTGAGCATGGGACAAATAAACCCTTTGAATCTGTAAGAAGGTTCTACGTGTGTACTCGTTGTGTGTCCTACCTGTACCCCACACAGCCTTCCTCGTGCTCTGGTAGTGCACGTTGAGCCACGAGAGCAACCGGAGCTCCCAGGATGAATAGACGTTACTGGCCAGTGACTGTAAGCCGACAGGGAGGATTCCATCTGCGTCTTCGTGGTTCAGAGCTGTGTTCACAGCGCTCTCTGCCACGCGACACAACACCAGCACCTGGGCAGGTGCAGAGGAATATTCAGTAATGGTATTTAACAAGAGGAGATTGATGTTTTTCAGCACTACTCTACATTTACTAAGGCTTCCTTTAAGCTGCTAGGAGTTAAAAACCTTGCCTTCATTCAACATTTGATTCAGCCCTTATTTGACTGTCAATAAGTATCTATATTTCTGACAAAAACTGTGTGGAAGGGACAGAAAGACATAAATACAGTACAAAGTACACGGGAGTGACAGAGGTAAATTGTAATGCCATTCTATAAATTGCACTGATGTGGAATATTATAGGGAAACTGAGTTATTGTACACTTCTGCTCACACTGATCACAGTGACATACATAGAATACATAATGTGACAAGATGGACAGTGGATACTGATAGGGAAAAACAGACAAAGAGCTTTTCACCTTGTATATTTGCAGCAGCACGTCAGTCCAGGATCGTTTGCTCAGAGACTCATAGTCAACACTGCTGTAGTCCAGACCGTATTCTTCCTCATTTGTCTGCGAGAAACACACATATTGATATAGTGTGTGGCACAAAAAGCTCTAAGTATGTGTGTGTGTGTGTGTGAGTAAAAGACAGAGACCAGAATGAGTTTTCCATTGTCAGTTAAGAGGTATCACTAAAGCAACTGTTTTCCATCTTCCAATGCTCCAAAAATGTATTTAGAGGACATGGAATTTGATTTACATGGTGTAGCAGCAAATTGATGTGTGTGCATGTGTATCTGTACCTGCAGGGAGCGCCAGTGTTTGAACTCCTGCACGTCTAGCAAGTACTCTGGTTTGATGTGACAAAGGCAGGCTCCCTGCACCCTGAACACAGAATAATAGTGAACAGAAAGAAATGACAAAACGTTTCCACAATTTCCACCCCTTTCAGACGGGGAAGAAGTTACGTCGCTGGTTTCATCAATCTGTGGCATTGCCATTCAGACATACAGACACACGCACCGTAGTAGAGTCTATTATTCTCTTTATACCTTTTACTGTGTATATTTTATTATTGATTATTTATATCTATCTTTTTGCTATGTGTATCTTTTATTGCATTTTTATTACTTGACTGAGATAACAATTATAATGCCCTTGTACCAGAGCAAATGAGAAATGAAGGCTTGAATTGAATTGACCCTTCCTTACTTTATGACTCAGATGATATTTGACCAAATTTGCAACATGTAAGCTGCAATTATCCACGTGACACATTTTACTCATTTTAAATGTTCAATGTTGAGCCATTTTCAACCCATGAAATGCAGTTTTTATACATTTGGTAAGAAGTGTCAATGTAAACACCAGTATTGATGTGTTTTATCACAGTACATTCATATAATTTAGTTTACAGCTCAAAAACATGTTTAAGTGTGTACTACGGCACGTGGGAGTCCTGTGTAAATTTATCTGCAATTTGCAATCATTTCTGAGCAAGAGAAAGTGATGTCAACCTTATGAACAGCGGAGTGTTGTAAAGTTAGGATATCAACAAAGACATGTTTTCAGGTCCCTAACAGGCTGCATCGGTGAACAGGAACTTGTTTTAAAGTAAAGACAATGAATGACCATTGTGAGTGTGAGGGATGCTCGTCCCTTCTCACAGCGAATACACTAATACATTTTCTCAAAATGTATCAGAGACATTTCTGCTGCCTGTTTCCAACAGTGAACAATCGTAGAATGACATCACATGAAATTTAGGGAGGAAGTGCTGGTCTGATTATTACTGTTGTTTTTTGTTGCCTAACTTGTACTGCTTGCTTTGTACTGCAGCACTCAATTCCTACTTTTGCCATGCGCCATGTTGGTATTTTTACAGAAACGTTACTAGGACCAACCTCGCAAGACTGCTGTCATTACGTTTACATAAATGTGACTCAGGAACTCAAACACAAGACCAACATATAAAATTGCCATCACATGTACATAACAGAATGCGTGTCGGAAAGGGGCCTCAGTCAGGAGTCAAACAATGTCAGCAGCATTGTAGCATTGTAGCTATGTCTATAACGCTTACCTGAGAAAAGCAAGCATAGCTTCATGCTGTTGTAGCAGCTGATTGGTGCGCTGGTCAATATCACTGGAAAACGTCTGACAGCGAGGAATACCAGGAATATGTTTCCCAGTCAGATGATAAAGCATGTCCGCTACAGATCTAGACACAACACAAACAGTATTATACACTTACCATTCGCCAGATCAATTCTGTTCAACTATCATCTACTATTTTCCTTGTCCCATTTTAAGTCTCTAAATAATCACTGATGAATACAAACCTGAGTAGACTGCCCCTCTGCCTTTTAAATCAACAAGCAATATTTCCACATGAGAGCCTCTGCTTATTCGTGAGATTTGGTATGACTCATTTGAGAAGCACAAAAACATTTGTATCTATCTGCTCAAAGGGTGTGTACTGAAAACCCATTCACTCATATACACACACCTGGTGTCTTTATTCTGACTGACTCGATAAGCCTGTCCGCTGGATTGACTCGTTTCAATTTTTGACACAACTCTGGGGGAAGAGAGGAGGCATATATCATGTCAGTAGACATTCCTGAAAGTGGGAGCCCTCTAATATAAACCAGTCTCCAAATATGAGCTAAACTATTGGGGGATCTCTTGAGTATACCTCCTGAGCGTGTGTGGTACAGAGATAGGGTGTGGTCCGCTCGGCCACCCAAAGAGGCTAAACCACCTCTCCACAGCCAGTAACACATTCTGGTAATACAGTCCTTCCTCTGAGTTGGCAGCAAGGAATTGTGGGACACCAATACTGGTTGGGCTGTCTCTGTTAGGCGAGACGTCCCTGTCCCTGCTGGCATGACCGCTCCCACTCTCACTGTCTGGAAAGGAGTCTGAAAAGGACAGATACACACAGTCCAGTACATAAAAGCACACCCCTGCTGAGACCAAATATAGAGGTATACTAAAACAATTACAGACAGGCACATAAACAGATCACACACACATTTCATTTTCTGACCTGAGGCTGAGTTCTTGTTTGTTGAGCTGTTGTGACCAAAGGATGAGGTGGAGGATGAAGTCGGACCAGCGGCAGGACTTGGGGTGCGATAGCGCTGAAGGATCGCCTCGACAGCTGTGGCTCCTAAATGACAGTCACACATAAACGAATCAGATGCAGAAATATAGAATGAGTAATCACAGCTGCAGCATGATTATGGGGTTTTTCAAAACTTTCATGAGGTCTGGTCCTTTAGTCTACTTGCTCCATACAGGTACATTATGTCATGTATGTGCGTTTGTGTAGGTTGTACAGTACCAGTCTTGAGAACTATCTGTTGCTCGGAGCGGTGCAGGGCCATGAAGGGCCAGACTGTCAACAGGCAGTTGTCAGCAATAGCACACAGCTTAACCTTAAACCTGGGGGGAGAGGAAGGGTGAGTCAAAGTCAAGTTGGTAGATTGAATCAAATTTAAATGTATGAGTTTAAAGCATAATTCTCTTGATATTCTCTATTTTTGTTATTGTCAACAAATTCCATACAAAGACCAAACCATCAAATTCCTGCGGGCTCTGATCCCCAAACCCAATGGTTCCTCCTGAAGATGAAAATCTTTAAAAAAAAACAGCTCGCAAATATATAGATTCATCATTAAGGCTCACTAATTTCCTAAAACAGATGGCCACGGTAGTTATGTGAGTATTTCTGGCAGCAGGACAGGATTTGGCTGTACACATGGGTTTTGTTGACAAGAGAAAATACAGGATATCACCAGATGGATCCTCCCTGAGTTTTAGCTCAGGTCAAATTCCTAGTGCTTAAGCAAAAGGAAAAGGCAACTGCCTAGGCTTGAAACAAGGTTCAAGGGAGATAGCTTGTTACAGCAAATATACCTGTTGTGGAGGTGGTCACTAAAGGTGATAGTTGTGCAGAAGGACAGAGGGATGGTAGAGTAGAAGGACACACTGCAGATTAGAGAGGTCACCTTGGCCTCCTGGTTCTGGATGCCTGCCGGATGTCTCTATGGTTATAGATAAAGAGGGAAAGTGAGATCATTTCACAGATCATGACTATATTTCTGTTGAAGGACCAGTCAGGAAAATCAGTTACACTTGTCAAATGAATCCAGTTTGTCTCATCTGATCACCAGATGGCTTCAGTGACAGATCTTGATACACAAAATTAGGGTTTTGCTAATGCTGCTACAAGAAAACTGACTGGGGGGGACATCAATCTCATGTTGCAAGTGGAATTTATAGAGACATGATGGTATATGGACAGTGTGTGAATGTACTGTAAATGGCAGAACGATATAGAGAGGGAGAGTGGGAATACAGCCATGGTAGATACATGACAGATATTTTGAGGCTTAGTGTGGAACTACTGTACATTAATACAGTCTTTAAAAATGCAGTCTATAGAGAATATCCCATGAGAAATGCACAACAGCCAGATATGGAAACTACAGACTGTAACTCTGTGAGTGAAAGTCAAACCAATTACACCTAAAGTACTATGTACATTTTCCCACTCATCCATGTTAGAATACATTCAAAGAATGAATTTCATACAGTAATTTTAGTTGTAGAGGGGTGACTTTTACATCGCCAGATAATATATTTTAATCGCCATTAAAACAAATACAGTGCAAATTACTGTAGACAGTACCTAGACCACATGACACAAAACTCACTGCACTGAGCCAAGAACAACATTCATTTTTGGTCAGATGGTCCTACATGAGTACAGGACTGTACCTGATCCTGGTTTTGGGCACGGATGTTGTTACCCTCTGGAAAGGTGACCGAAACAGGCTGAATCTTTGTCCCATCCTCCAGTTCCACCTCATCCACTTCAGCTGACACCATGGATCCACTGCAAGACATGTTCGAAAGCTACAGGAAATATCACTGCACTGCGAGTCTCCTGATCGAAGAGAATAGGCGCATGTGAATGCAGCAACCAGCCGTAAGAAACGTTTGCCATCCTTGTGTCTGTTTTATACTTGTGTTAAACGTCTTTGACGTTGTTACATGTCTCCACTGTAAATGTTTTTACGTGTTGACTTGATTTGAATGAGTGCTTTTTCTTGCATTTAACCATGTCTCCCTGAAAAAGACACTTACAAACATTTACCATTAAGTTTATTACCTTAATGTTACAGGATTGTAAATAACTTGCCTTGCTTGAAGTTCTTATTGTTATTTTTTTTTTTGCTTGGTGTCATGGATTGGCAACCTTCCATTGAAGAGCAGAAATGATCTGAGCCAGATTACTAGATGGTCCAATAGGCTGATTGGTGGGTTACAGCTTAATGTAGCATCCCTGAACATCAGGCAGGTACAGAGTTTAACTACCAAGATTTTAAGCGACAGCTCCCACCCTCTGCACAGAGAATTCAAGGTCCTTCCCCCTGGACGCAGGTTTATGGTCCCAAGGTGCAGGTCAAAGAGATACAAAAGTAGCTTTGTTCCAGCAGCCATCAACCCGGTTAACTCTCTTTGAACATTGATGCTATCCTTGAGCACTTTTTTCATGTTTTGTCTTGGCCTACTGTTTGTGCTGTCTGTAAAAATGTGCCTAATTGTCTTTAGATGGATGTCTGATTTCTTCTGAACTGCTAAATTAATTTATCTACGGCTATAAATAAAGTAACCTGAACCTGAATCTGAACCTATACACCCTTCGCTCTGTACTGTATCTCCTAGTTATGAATGAATTGTAACTGATTTATGGCTTTTTTTTTTGGTGGAGAGCATTGCAGTAGTTGAACCTGCTGAGATATAAAAGCGTACATTAGTCTGTCTGTGTCAACATTTTAGCTAAAAGCAGATATGGTGACACACCCCACACGAGCCTTTAAGTTGGATGCAATGAGTTCAGCTGTATGGATACAAATGCGTTCACATGTGCCTCCAAGCAAGTAAATAGTTCCCTAGATATGTTGTCTTGATGACAAGATGTTGGTCAGAACTGTAATAGTGCCGCAAGACTATTGTCCACTCTGAAATCCAAATAACAATGTAAACTACTGAGGAATGTGGATTATCTTATTGGCTTACAATGTAAGCAAAATCCAACATTAGTGCAGACCTGCCAGTTATGAGTCCTGGCTTGAATGATAAAAGTCCCACTGAAATGAATAATGTAGTCAGTTTACATGTGTGGCAGTGTTTCCTCTGCAGTTTAGCACCAATGGCTCAACACAACTGGTAAATTGCCACATGCTAGAAAATTGTGAATAAAAATCCATCATGGATATTGTTCAGCTTACCCAAAAAGCTAACGACTACAACTGTGTTTGTAAAGCAGAAGTCTGTGTGTCATGAACCAAATCATTTAATAGGGAGGCATTCATAAATTGTAACTGTTACCGGAACAGTTTCTGGCTTGGGGTGAAGAGAAAACACTCTGCATGTGTGTGTGTGCGTGTAAACCAACCTAGGATATCCATAGGCCAGCAGGGTGAGTGTGGCAGTTGCACTGCCTTCCAGGGGTACTGGTGTAAGAAGGATTTGAGGAGGTTGGATGGTGATACAGGGAAGATGGAGGGTAATGGTGATGGACAGTTCTCGGTAGGGCTTTTGACCCTCCTCTCCTCCCACCCCCCCATCACCCAGGTAAAGAGGGAGGGACAGCTTGGTCACTCGTCGAGACCCTAGGAGAAAACATTTACAAATCATGTTGAGAACACAGGTCGGTCAGTGCAGGCTAAAAGTGGATTTATAGTTTAACTTCATAGCCCATGCCCTGTGAAAGACACACACCTCCTCAATATTTAGCAAGTTGAAGAAAGAAAGACTTTGAAAATTTTCTTCTTATCAGTAACACACATCTCTTATTCAGTAATGAGACATGGTGAAATAAAGGAAACAGAAGGAAGTCTTATGAGGCTTCACACAGACAGTCTTACTGTAAAGGCTATACTCTGGCTTTAAGGTGTAAAAGTAAAGCATAAGAGGCTCGGCCTTAGCACGAAACACAATTCCTTGTTTATGGTAGGTAACTAAAGATTATTACGGCTCCATGATTTAACGGTCTGAGCTGCACGAGGTCATTCTTTAACTGAGTATCATTTTAATTTAGATTTAGTTTATGTTTTACTTTATCTTAGTTTCAGCCCATATGAAATTATAGTCTGAGGGATGTTACACTCTATTAAGCTATGACATATGTTGTGCATTAACAAGTTTTCCTCCAGACGTGTGTGTCAAGGAGAAAGATGTCAAGTGATATAAACTGTGTGTGTGATCCACGATGAAGAGAAAAATTATATTTACAATGACATGACTCTGTATGTGTGAGAGAGAAAGGTAGTGAAAGATGAATGTGTGTGTGTTTCCAATAATTTCTCACCTGTCCTGATAGCCTCAGGGCTGATGCTGACCACCAAGGAGATGGACTGGCCGGGCCCCAGACTGCCTGATGATGGAGCTACCCTACATAGCTTCCCCCCTCTTCTGTCCTCTGTTGGTACTGTTACTGGACTGCAGTCAAACCACCAGTTTACATGCTCCCTGACACCACTACGCCAAAACACACTCTCTTCCCACACTGCTTTCAGCTCCACTGTCTGCTGAGTGGCAAAGGAACGAGCGACAGAGTGGGACTAGAAGAACAGACAGCAGAAGCACAGAAGGGAAGAAAAAGGGAAGAAGCAATCACTTATTTTTCATAAATTGGTGTCAGATAATCAGTAGGGCGCTACATGATGCAAGGTGGCAGGTAGAAAATGAAAATGACAAAGGGGAAAATAGGAACAAGACATCCAGTAAGAAAGTGAAAAACATGAAAATGGAGAGGGGCTAGACAATGAAAAGCTGCAGATATTGATACCTTAGTATAAGCATCAGACTGTGGTGTCAAAGGTTCCATGTGGAACTGCAGGCTAGAGGGGGACATTTCCAGTGGGGCGCACAGCACTAAAAACATTTTTAAAACAGCAGGGGAAAGAAGAACATTACATTTAGCTACGTGAACCTAGTGTAATGTAAAAAATTCATAAAATGTAACAGTATTTCAGCATAACAGTGTTTAGATATCACTAACACACAAACAACTCTGACTCCACACTAGTGACCCCACCTGTAGCCTGCATTCGCCGTGACTGTTGTGCTACCATGGTGACAGACTGGACAATAGGCTTGACGACATGCTTCCTGCTGCCAGCTGACATGGAGGAGGAGCTGGAAGAGGAGGACCGAGTGGGGAAAGGAGACAGAGAAGCAGTGGGCCATCTCACTCCGTTGACCGTCAGCGGCAGGTCAAAGTCATAACTGGCCACCTGCAGGAAGACATTTCCTTTACTGTCCTTCACTACATCTTTGACACTTTATCATACTATATCATACATATATCATATTTCAAAGCTTGAAGATGAGAGGGAGCAAGATCTGTAATTGAGCATTTGCTAAGCCCTGTCCCCCTTAGCTATCTTTGTTATGCCTGTCAAGCTCTTGTGCCAGTTGGGCATGGTTTCCACGCAATTTCAAATTGAAATGGAAAACGGCACGTGCCAACTACATGCCACCTTAACTCAATATCTCTGTGCGGCACATAAACAAAATACCACATGCACCAGCAGCATCAACAGCAACAGTAAGACACAAGATACATTATTTGTCATTGCAGGCAAATAACAAATTTATGTTTGGTGACTCTCAGAAAGCATGCAGCAACAGAAAACTAAATAAATAATCAACATACATATGATGACGTAGTGCCCTCTCTCTATGTATAAAGGCACGTGGATGGGGCAGGTAAACAGTGACAGAACATTGCAGTATAAAAAGGTATTCGAGGTAAACAACACAGATGAATAAACACGGATTTCACATATGGCTTATGGCTGAATCTAAAGGGAAACGGTATTGTCCTGTCTCTGCCAACACTTGTAAGCTGTGAAATTAAAGTTGACTCCAGCACCTCTACAACCTGCTACAGTTGGATTATCAACTATTAGAGGTCATAATTGTCACATCATATGCCACCTGCATTTAGTGGTGTTTCCCTGCCCTCGTCACTACATAACAAGCGGAACGCCTCCTCAACCAAAGCGCAGCAAATGATAAAAGTTGAAGATTTATCACTCAGAATTCTAGGCAAATGAACGCAGTAAGTTCAGTGTAGAGCGAAAGAGACTGAAAAACAGGGTGAAATGGGAAGGAAGTGGGGTGATGAAGGTCTTTTGGAGACAAACAGGTTTAACGTCCAGACAATAAACTCTTCATAAAGTCGTAATGTTACACACTCCAGTACAGTAGGTGGCAGCATGCACCTTTCACACTGGGTTCTATCCCGCCAAAAAAGTAATTATCTTTCCTTTCTTTAGTGACTACATTTGTGTTACCCATCACTGCCCTATCTGTATGTATCAGTGTGTCTAAGCAATTCAATGCAGTTTCTGGGATTTAAATAAAGTTATGTTATCTTTGGTTTTACTGGTTGTGAAACAGAAGATTCAGATTTTTCTTATTAAATAAATACAAACATTTCTTATTTTTGTAAAGAATGTCTCATATATGGCGCCAATGAAATAGAAGATTACAATTATCCTTATTACATAAAAACCTTTTGTACTATTTTAGTAAACGGGTCAATATCACCAAAAAGTGCCTTTGAGACATCATGATTTCTCCGTCAAAAAGTAAAGATTTTCCACTCAATTTCATATCCCTTGTATCAAGTTGACCGTAGGCTGTTGGTCAAGCTCCCACACTTTTTATGCTCAATAATGATAATAACGCAAAGCTTGACAGACCTGCTGTGTCTAATAACGGTTGCTAAGCTATGATTGGACAATCGCTGTTCAGAAATCTGCATTTCAGCTCAGTTTACACAGTGTTACAATACTTTATCTACTGGGAGATTTTTGGTCAAAATCTCACCTGGGTGGGGGAGAAGACAAGGCAACAGTCCACTGTCTGGTAGCCCTGGACCTCCACACCTTTCACACCTGGCTCCTTCTCTGCTCGTAAGAATACACAGAGAACAATCAGAGAAACGAAAGCGCACACTGTCCAAAGCTCAGTAAACACAAAACAATATGCTGCGTATTTCACTAAACACTTTTATATTTTTGCATTTCTAATCTTCTATTCTAGTCACAGCTCACACAGACAGTAATAAATAATAATACTATGTCCTGTTTTGCATGAACAAATCCTCTTTTCATCTGTGTACATATTTACCCGCCCACCACCATACATCAACTGTGTGACATGCTGCATTGTGTGCATAAATACACACTCGCTGAGGGCTGATGGAGTTGCAAAGAGAAGTCTGTGTATTCTGACAGGTCAAAGGAGACCCGGGCTGCAGCTGACGAGCGGTTCGTCAGGGTGAACGGTATCGCTCGCCGAGAACCAGCATGGACCCCGCAAAATTGGAAATGGGACTGTAAAGAGAGATGGAGAAGTTAACACCACACTAATCTTACAGTAGGAGAGACACAGGTGGATATCTCAAAACTTGAAAAAAAAAAAAATAGCATGTATTATAAGACCTGACACCAGCATTTTTGGTGTATCAGGATGAATGAAATACACAAATGCCATTCGGGTTGGTTACCCAGACATTTCATTATCAGATTATTTACTATTTCAGCAGAATAAACAGTAATACAAATATCATCCAGAAAATGTGACATTGGTACCTTTCATTGCACCTTTGAAAGTCAAGCTGATAAAATATTGTCTGTCCCTTCATCTATTAAATTTGAGTCAGAGAAGTTATCTCCAAACTCCACTCTTGAAGTTTCTCCTGCCAAAGAGAAAGCAACTCCTGCCAAGGAAACTCTGTTCCAGGACATCAACAGCTACAGCAAATAAGAATGAAAGAAAGAGAAACATTTTCTGCTTTCAACGACCGGAGTCGTACAAAAGCAGAATATCCTTGACCCAATTTCTTTAAAAGGTGCAAACCCTGCTGCTTCCAAAGACACACACATATTTAGCACACAATTGATGTTTTTTCTTTCCCCTTATCCCCTTACTATCACTTGCCTCCTATTTTTCTATGAGCCAAGGTTTTATCACCTATGTGGAAATTAGTAATGATAAAAGCTATGGAAGTGATGCAGGAGTCCATTTCACAGGATCCGTTTCCCCACTTTCACCACCGTGCATGTTCATGTCTATGGAATATTATATCATTCAAAAAGGTGTACTTGAAAACAGGGGTTTGTGTCAGTAAGATTCGTTTTGCAGACTTTTTGTTTTCTGACTTCAGGCTTGCAAACTTTTTTTCACAAAGAATTCTTATGTGCATGTGCGTGCAAGTTGCTTCTTGTGTGGGTAATTGTCTGCTGTAAGCGCCAAAGCTTGTAAATAAAAGGAGGCGATACATTTTATGCTACAAAACAATTTTTTTGTAATCTCTTTGTCTGTAGCCATGCTTATTGCTGTTGTTAATAACTCCGTAATTGGTAGACAAAAAAAATGTGTGTTCATAAACACGATGCCAACACACACACACACCACAGAAACTCACCACACTGATGTCTACATTTGGAGGCTCCACTGATCCGCCCACTCTGAGCTCAATGGACTTCATGCTTTTCAGAGCTATCTGTAATACACACACATGGTTAGTGTGCATCAATTTCTCTCCTCATAAAATCAAACCAAATCACCACAACATGGAACGAAGAGCCCTCTCTCTTCTTCCTATCTCTTTCTCACCTCGACTCTGGCGTCAAACTTGATGACAGATTCGGGATTGAAGTGGATCTTGAGTGCAGTCTGCCCCCCACTTGGCACCACACCCTCAGGTGGACTCACCACCATGCCTGGCAGAGGGCAAACATCTAGCACCTGCCTCAAGCAAACAGAGACAGAGAGCAGAGAGAAACAAGCTAGTTTCCTTGCTTGGTGTATACAAGTATTTATGCAAAAACAAGACTCGGGGGGGGGGTAGTAGGCACCTGATAGTAGGCATGGTTTTGTCCACTGTTGTGTAAGATGGCACTTCTGATAGAAGGCATGTTGACAGGCACTGATCCAAATATGATGTGTTTCTCTGCTAGCTGGACACGGGTCAATCCAACCTGAGAGGGACCGAGAGGAAAGGAAGACATCTCTCAATGTTATAAATCAGTGTGCTGTGACATTCAATCCATGGTGTTGTATTGTACATTTTTAGTTTACTCACACTCCCTAAACCTGCCTCGTCTAACTCCACCCACTCGCCAATGATTCCCCACGCTACTAAATACCTTTTGACGGCACGCAGAGCACATGTATTTAGAGCACTGTACAACTCGGTGAAGAGAGCATTATTAATGATGAGGAGAACAGAACAGCAAGTGTAGGTGGGAGTGTTTCCAAAAAGTCTCACTTAAAACACAACACTTCTTGTTGCTCAGTTGTGTTCTGGTCTACTGAGCCTGCTGTCACAAGGATAAATCGATATCTGTCCCTTTGACGTATTTGTCCTTGTTTGATTGTTTAACATTGGTTAAATAACTTTTTTTTAAATGAGTCAACAAAGCAACAAACAGGCTCTTTGCATTTGATCATTTATTTCATTTAATTTATCCCTAATGGTTTAGATTTTTTAATATCTTTTTGCTGTTAACCTAATTAAAGCTGACTTGAGCCAATCTCAAGGTGACTTCACATCATTTGTGTTTGGCCACGTATTCATGAATGTGACAAAAATACTGTAGAGCATAAAATAAGAAAATAGAAGGCACATCCCTTATAGTGGTTTAAGATCTGGGTTTGCAGCAATGTTGCAGGAGTATTCTGAAAGGTTTTTACGGATGTTTTGATGCCTCAATATTGCTGTGAAAACTTCTCACTGTTGGAATTAATGGTAGCTCTGTGACTCCAAGCTGACCACAGTCATTCTTCTCTGAGCAAACTACATATTAGAGCAAATGTTCAAGTGTACATTTGATAGTCAAATGTTAGATTTTGGACCCTTGCGAGCTTGCTAAAACAGAGCACTTCTCTAACCCAGGTGAGACAGGGTGTGATGATTGACATAGTTTCCATTTTTTGTGAAAATGTGATGGCTGGGAACATACTGAGCAGATAAATCAGTCAATCAATCAACGATCGGGCTGCAACCTAACACTAGTCTCTGCAGTGTTTGCTACCAAATGACAAAGATGTAATGCGACAAGAAAGGACATAATTGATTTAACTCCCCCTCCACCACCCTCCTGACTGCACATGCAAGGTCTGAAAACCTTACTACCCTTCTTGACTCCTAAGCTTTGTAAAGCTGGTCTTTGTCAACCACGAAAACTAAATTAGGGAATAGACTGGAGAAGAAGTAACAGAAAAAACATATTTACAGGCACAAATATCTCAAAATATCTGGTGGGTTAAAGTTTTGTATCTGTTTTTCTCTTTTAATATAATATTAGTCAACAATGATAAACTCTCTTTGTTAAATTATGATTTCCATAAACAAAGGTTTCAGCTCTACAGTTCTCCTCTTCTGACCATACACCGATCAGCCATAACTTTATGACCACTGTGACGTAGCAGGCAGCGTGGAGCCCCAGCCACACATTTGACATTTGTCATGCACATTTGACATTTGTCATGCATACTTATATCCAGTTTCACAGAGCCTGCTGTAGCCAGCTGGCAGGGACGTACCTCCCGGCAATGACACAGCCTCTCGCGATGCCACACCACTGACAGGTGAAGTGAAGAACAGTGATTATTGAGTACCATGTCACCTGTCAGTGGGGGGGATATATAAGGCAGCAAGTGAACATTTTGTCCTCCAAGTTGATGTGTTGAAGCGGGATAAATGGGCAAGTGTAAAGATGTGAGCAACTTTGACATGGGCCAGATTGTGATGGCTAGACGACTGGGTCAGAGCATCTCCAACACTGCAGTTGTTGTGGGGTCTTCCCGGTCTGCAGTGGTCAGTACCTGCCAAGGACGGAAAACTGGTGAATCAGCGACAGGGTCAGGGGCGGCGGCCAAGGCTCACTGATGCACGTGGGGAGCGAAGGCTGGCCTGTTGCATATGGGGCTGCGTAGCCGTAGACAGGTCGTAATGTTATGCTGTTTTAATGTTATGGCTGATCGGTGTATTTGCACATTCCCTCGCTCTGGCTCGGCAAACGTGCTTGCCGGTGCCATATCCAAAAAAGTTGCATGCCCCTGAGATAGATAGTGGAGAAGCGGATTATCGTGCAGGAGTGGGTTGAAAACTTTCTGTGGATATTTTGAGACCTTATTACTGCTGTGAAAACATCTCACTAAATTCACACCCACACTCAGTTTTAGCCTTCATGAATCCAAGCTGACCACAGCCATTGTTACAGGGGGTGAGCGTTTGATACTCAAATGGTGGATTTTGGGTGTAATGTGACAAAGTTATTCAAAGCCAACAAGTTTAGAAAATTGGAGTTGATCTTTCAAATAAATCTTCCCTATTCTAAGGCCAGACCTTAGCAACACAGTGCAGGCGTTGTGTGTTGCCCTCATGAACGCAGAGGTCAAAGTCTCCTTTTGGGGGGGAGGAGAAGGAGGGATGCCACACCACCTCACAGTCCAATTCCCTGTATGGCTCCACTGTACCTGGAGGGGGGGGGGATTTGTTGCATCAGCTTTATTTCATTCAAATAAGCAAATCTATTAATTAAAATGCATATAAACAATAAAGCTTCTTAAAGACAAACACAACAGAGAGGGGGAAGATGCAAAGTGACATTGTTCTTGATATTAAGCCTTTGAAAATGCTAACCCAGGTACTCACGCCCGGGGACACTAAAATGAGCTGCATTCAGCACCTGTAGCTGGTCGAATGGAGAACAGGATGCCACGCTCTGTGACTACCGGTCTCCATGTGAACTCTGCTGCGTGGTTACGCTGGTTTCGAAGGGTAACTGAGCTCCTGTATCCTGACTGGACAAGCAAAGTGCGGGTGGGGCGGAGAACCAGCAGGGAGGTGGACAGCTCAAGAGCCAAGGGGACAACCTCGGCCTGGACTAGTATCTGACCAGGGTGTTGCTGGTTCACAGAGTAGGATAACGGTCTGGAGGAAAGAAGTATGTCTACATTTCACTTGAACTGATTTTCATGTAATAAAAACTGTTGAGCTGCTCCCCCCACCAACCTGTAGAAGTGGCCCAGGCTGTTGCTTTGAAATGTCAGGGGTAGGGTGTTGTGGGAGTGGGGTGGCAAAACGTGGGAGAGAGGCGAGGAGCCTTGCAGTTCAGGGCAGTCCACCTCCAGCTGCACCCAGACGAACACTGACAGATGATTGATGAGCTTCAGGTTCTGAACACACACTGACTGCACACATACCTCGCCAAAGTCCACTAACAATGGACCTATTGAGAAAAGAGTGAGACTTTTACCCGGCTTTACAAGATCTATCACTATGATAAATAAATGTTTTGATGTTAGCAGATTCCTTTTCGGAGGGTAAAGGGGGAAAAAACAACACACAGACAAACAAACACTACTTGAAGTCATACTTATTGTTCTGCTGTATCTCACAGTTTGTACTCTTTCTATTATTAGAAACAGTGAATCTAGCAGTTCTGAACTGAATCTCTGACCTATGTCAACTTGGTAGAGCTCCTGAGCTGTCAGAGTCCTGTTGCAGTCTGCCACCTCCTGTCTGGTAGAGGGAACTGCATTCATTACCTCTGAGGCCTAGAGAGAATGCAAGAGAAAAAAAAAAACTTTCCACTCCACTGTGCAATAGCTAACTGACCTGTTGCATTCTAAATTAATTAAAAGGTGTTTTGTTTGGACCACCTTTGACCTGACCTTACTGCTGGTCTGCTGGGTGGTGGATTTCATGTCTTGGGGGAAGCTGGATTTGGTTGCTGGGACAGCATAGCCGTAGTTCGGCTTGGCCTTTGAGATTTTACTGCTCTCCAGGTCACTGATGTGGAGTGTAGGGGGAACAAGCCCTTGAGAAGGAACAATCCCAATATTCACATCGTCCTCCACTGTTTCCTGCTGTCTGACAACCAAAAACATAAAGATCCAACTTCACTATTTACAACAAGACCGAAAATATGGGCCTTTAGGACAGTAATCAAAATATTCATAAGAAAACCTACCTCTCCTTGATCTTCTGCAGACGTGTTTGTCTGAGCTGTTTGATGAAGTCGGTGTAAGTCTGTCGATGTCGCTGTCGCTCCTCCTCCTCTTCCTCGGTGAAAGCATAGCTGGTGTCCACACGGCGATAGCGATGTACACCGGTGAAGATGGTCCTGAGTACAATCAAAACACGCATCCTACAGCAATTGTGGAATCTTTAAACTGGAATCATTTTAACACATCAACAAAGTGGCAATTTGTTGTTGTAGCAATTAGCGCATTTAAAATCTAGTGTTAGAAACACTAACACAAACACATTCAGTTGACAAATTGGCTCTCCGAGGCTGTGAAAGAGTGTCTTTCTTTAACCTCTACCTGTACTGTCTATGTGCAGAGGCAGGCCTGATGCTAGTGGCTCGGTCGTTAGGAAAACCCAGGAACTCCTCCCCCCCTGTGTTCCGACATCCCTCCCTGCGATGTAAGTGGAGTCCTGTTTTGTCAGCACGCAGGACAGCAGCACGTGCCATCCCACGGCAGGAAGCCAGTTCACTGGACCGAACGTGAGGCCATGATCTGGTAGGATTGGTCCCGACTGGAGAAATGCCTGTGAAGCAGCCAATTAGGCAGGTACATGTATCAAAAACATCTAATTGCAAGCCCACTAATATTCAATATTTCTCTTACTGTCGACAAATCCCATGAAAAGACCCGAGACACAGACAGGGTAGGGAAGTCAAACAATTGAGAGACTGACACATTGTTGTTTTGGTCTTTTTGTGAGATCGACCCTTCAATATTCACCAGGATTGAGTTCAGGTATGGGGTGTGTGGTCTCACTTTGGCAGATAGCAGACAGGTGTAGAGTGATGGTGTGGAAGCTGCAAAGCTCAAGTCCAGTAACATCTTCAGCAGTGTTGCCACCCCTTTGAACAACATGACCTAAGACGTCGAGCTTCTGGCGCACCTGGAAGCTCCCCTGCTGCCGTGCAGTGAAAGACAAAACTACATCCTGCGGAATATAAAAGAGAGAAAAACGTTCTCCCGTTCACTGTTCCATTTGGATTTATAAATAGATAACTGAATCAATCACCATCCTTGCCTGGCATTGTCCAGGGGCGATTGTGCCAGAGGAGGGCTTGGCGGCGAAATGTGCTAACTTGCGGAAGCGGAAGTTGATGGGAAGCTGAGGGCAGAGGTTCTGCAGCACACACAGCAGGTCTACATGTTGACCCATGACACAGGTGAGGAAATTAAATCTTTGAGAGGGACTCGGCACCAGAGAAACAGGCAGTCCGGAGCCTGTAACTGCCAGCTCCACACTACTGTTACCTAAAGTGATAAAGACAGTTTTCATCAAAATATCAGTATGGTCTATCTTAAAATTATATTTGAATAAATCAACGAATAATCTTGTGCACTTGTATTCAATGTGAAATGAGTGTGTGCGCATGGGGGGAGGATTACCATTATCGTGAGTGAAGCCATATCTGCTTCCCACTGATTCAAACAGCAAGAACATACAGTAGTCTTGTCGGCTGGCAGAGTAATTATGTTTCTTCCATTTGGTTGTACTGAAAGAGATAGGGTGTGGTGAAGGTAAATGAGACCACACCCACTTCATCCACTTTGTGCTCATTGACATTATATATATATATATATATATACACATACATATATACATATACATATATCCACTGACATTTAGGTAGAAATTACTTTAATATTAATGTTTAGGCCACTGGGCGCTTTCACATGAAATTCAGAAAAACTCTTTTTGTTGTCTCAGACACATTCACAGACAATTTACCTCTTGCAGATGGGGCTGAAGTGTACTGCCACGGTGGTTTTGTCATATGGTCCCAGTCGGCCCTGTTTGGGGACACACACCAAGACCTGGGAGACGTCTTGAGTGGCTGAGCTGCACTTCCCCCTTCCCTCCAGCAGGGTGGCATCTGTGCACTTCTGGAGATCTGTTCCCTGCACAGCCATCACAGTCAAAACCTTGTTTGATTTTCAGCTCAGTACAACTGGCCTGCAACCCATCTTCCAACCAAACTCCCATCCTAGCTTTCTTTCCTGTTCACCCCCTCCTACTCACCTACTGACCAGTCCATATCTGCAGCTCTACTTGTCCACCTCCCAAACTAATAACTATTTTTTTCTACACTCTATCAACCTGTCTGCACCATCTGCATAGAAGCTGTGCAGACTGGCAGCTACATCTACGTTCCCTAAGGGCATCACTCACCGCCTCAGTCCCAGCAGCAGTATCCTGGGGCAGGCAGACCCAGTCACATGTCTGGGGAGCATTGTTTCTCAGAACCACATTCTCCACACGATACGTCCCAAAGTATGCAGGTCCAAACCACAGACAGGACAGTGGAGCCCCCTGTAAAAGTTTAGGTTTTGTTTAGCAACAGAAATAGCCACAAGTATGTTCACATAAGCACTATATAGAACAATAAAGGCGAACATCAATATATGAATTCACTGAAATACCTGCAGGTCAAAGACCTCAAGGCGCTGGTCCACAACCTCGGCCCTGATACTGAGAACTATAGTGGAGCGATTCTGGAGTTTCACCCTGGGACAGAGGGAAGGTGAGGTTCAGGTAGACTGTAAAATGACACAATGATTTACCCATAACCCTTACATTAACTTTATTCCATAAAAATATTAAAACTATAGTGTCTAATCCCTTGAATACATGCTATCTATGATCACAGTTATCCTGGACTGCTGTCATAAAGTCTTTCTTACAGAGCCTTCTCATCAATCTGCCTGGGTCTGTCTGCACGCAGTTCCACTTTCAGCCACTGGATGGCGCCCACAGCTATGACTCCAATGCAGGGTGAGAGTGTAACTGAGGGGTCTCCATCGTACTGCACTTGGAACACACCTTTAATGCACACAAGACACACAGACAGATACATTATCTCATGGGTGTGTTTACTAAATAGTCCCTAATGCTTAATAAAGTCATAATAAAGGTTTAAAAGAGAACAAAGCCTTGATTCAGACAGTTCATGGGTTAGAAAAGAGTAAAGCTACTTCCTCAAACAGTTCATCACTGGTAAAGGTCCACAACTGTCTCTGTAATTGAATTTTGCTTTATGTTAAATGAAAGATTTTTTTTTACCACTTTCTTATCCTTTAAATTCTTAAGTATTCTCAATGGGAATTGCATTTTCAGGCTTTCTGATGATAAGATATCATTTGCAGGAGTGGCTAATCCTTTCAATGTGATGGGTCACGTGCGTCTGTGTCTTTTGAAAACGAACGTGTCATCCGGCCCCGAGCAATTCAGACACCGTGTCTTCAGTCCGAGAAAGACATGCTTTGTGTACCTGGCGCTGATCCCCGATTGCTTATATGGTGGTGTTTGCTGATCACCTGACCGCTCGCGGCAACGCAGCCAAAGTCTAGGACCTGGTCCATTAGGAGGGAACAAGCCCTGGGAAACCTAGAGGCGAACGTAAAAGAGGGACAGGGTTAAAATGTCTGAACATTTCAATGTTTCGTGGTCATTTCAATAAATTACCACGATACAAGCAGCGGTCCCTAAATGTTTATTTTTATATATACACCGGTACATTATACGTTAATACATATCATTGGTGTAGCCTGCTCACCCCAGCAGAGGGATTTCAATGGTCTCCACATCCTCTATATGAACCAGGAGGCCGTCTCTGACCTCCTCCTCCTCCTCCTCTGGAGTGAACTCCAGCAAGCCGCTCACAGACAGACCAGGAGCCACCACCTTGGTCGAGCTAGATCCTGTGAACTTGAACAACTGCAGTAAAAAAATTAAAAAATTAAAATAAAACAGAAATGAATGAGAGGGAGAAGTGGGCCTTTTGATTTAAAACAACAAACATAAAAAAACATATATATAAAAATTGTCGTTACGCAAATGAATATTTGCACATTTGGGACATGCCGGTTGATAAACAGGAGGAACACATGACGGACAGATGGACGGATAGATTACTTGGTAGGACCTGGTGGTGTCAACCCAACGGCCCCCCCCCCTTAAAGTTGACCAGCTGTAGTTTAGCTAACTTATCCTTTAGCTTCGCAGTCAGTTCTCAATAAATACACCCCGGAGTGCGCGTTACCTTCAACGCAGGCTTTTCAATCCGTATCCTCTTCGACGTTGTCCCAACATTTGTCAACGTGACCACAGTCTTGTAAACCCGCCCGACTTTCACGTCGTGGAACTCGACGAACGGTGGGTCGACTCGAAGACAACGTCCAGCCATGACGTCACCTTCCAGTTGCCACTTACTCTAACCGGCGCCAGCAGATGCACTTTTCATGCCGTTAAGCGTGGAATTAAAATGACTTTGTCGACTATCCCGCATACCGATAGACAACTCGGCTGCCGCGAACCAAACGTTGGCAGGCGAAACAGAGGACGCGCAGCGCAGGTGGTTTCCAGGCGACGAGTCCAGCTTCCGTAGATGCGCTCGTTTTACAGCCTTGGGCCGTCCAGGTGGACGGTGACACCAGACGGTGAACCTTCATACACGCAGAGAGGCGTCGCCAGAATGTTGGTGCCTCGTGAAGAAGATAAAGAATAAAGATGTAAATAAAAGAATAAGACAACAAATGTGGAAATATAAAGAGAAATAATTAAATGAATAAAAGAATAAGACAATAAAGGTGGAAATAAAAAGAGAAATTAACAAAAGAATAGGACAATAAAT
>JAVQJV010006940.1:0-34563 GCA_036024995.1 Gadopsis bispinosus
TTGTAAAAATCTTGAACACCACGTATGATTTTGCCTTCCACTTCACAATTATGCTCTACTTTGTGTTGGTCTATCACATAAAATCTCAATAAAATACATTTAAGTTTGTGCTTGTGATGTCACAAAATGTTGAAATGGTCAAGGGGGATGAATACTTTTGCAAGGCACTGTATGTCAACAGTGACAAACAGATTATTAAATTTGCAAAAAATATTGATTTAATACTTTTTAAAAAAAAGCATACCAATGACATAATTTCAATATCAAAACATATAATTGCAACATATTGCACATATTGTGTGCCAGACACATTTTTGAAAATCTGAACTGTATTTGAGGCAAACTTTGTATACTTTCATGTGAATGAGCCTGACACCACCTGAGTCATCAATAAAACTCCAAGGTAACAAAGAAACCAAGTTTTTTTTTAAATAAAAAGTGGACCATTTAGCGCTCAAGCAATATATGTATAGGTACTTATTGTTTGTTCCACTTTTGTTTGCAATCTGGAGTTCACTGATTCTAAATCATATTCTTTGTCTCACATTCATATGCTTCAGTTTTGGATTAGGTCGTCTGTGCAGCAGTTTATTTCTACCCATATTTACGTTTGTCTGTACTACAACCTCTAGTAGCCATAGTAATTATGACTAAACCTAACCAAGTGTTTATTATTGTTACCATGATGAAGATGAAGGTCTGTTTTGAAGGCTGCGTTACTGTCAAGTTTTGGAAGCAAATCGTAGCCCAGTATGCAAGTTGCACAAATGTGATGTGAGAAATTATTATTTCAAGCGAAATGTGTATTTTTATGTCATAAAACAACAATTTCCTGCACTGGCACTTAACATTGCCATTGAATGTAATTATTTTACTGACCGCTCTATTTTGAGAATTGTCTATCTTCCCAAAAATGTAACTACTAATGCATAGCTGTTGCATATGGACATAATTGGTGGGAGTAGAATAATCGGGTTATACTTACATTTAGGCAAACTAATAATGGTGCCTTGAATTTAACTTTATATTCACTTGTTTTTCAGTCTAAATTATTAACATAATTGAGAGTCAATCTCAAGGAAATATTTGCTGATCAGGTGAAAATGTTGTAGACATACCCAAATGTACATAGCATTTCATTTGGATACACTGCATATATAGCCTGAGGCAAAGGCGCTGGAGTGAAACATAGTTTGTGGCAGCCCACACACACATTGTCAATGCATGCAACCCGCTGCAGTTCCAGGTCTTTCTGGTGGAACAGCTTAATATGCCTACGGATATTAATGTATGGAAATACTGGTATGGAGCCGCTGAACCAAAACTATATCTGTGTGTCTAGTGACGGGATACTAATAAAAAACTGGAGGGGATGGAGAAAATAAGTTGCGATTTTCTGTATTTGAGAGCCAGAGCAAAGTGTATAAAGTGGATAATCTGTAAATGATTTCCATTATGTAAATCTGGATAAGTCTCATCAGCAACCTACCTACACACTCTTCTGTCCTTACATAAACAGCATCTACTGTTACTGTGATGAAAAAGGAAATTAATTAAATTAAAAGCTATTTATTAGACACTTCTGCACAGCCACCACTAACTGCGGTTAATTAATGTACCTGCTGTGTAATTGTTGAGTAAGGATAAATGGAACAGGTCTCATTCTCATTAATTAGCAAGAGCATTGTAATGTGGAAACAGTTTATAAAGTCAATAGCATACAATTATTTAACAGTCTCATGTCCAAAAGATGCAATGATGCCTAGTTGCTATTTATTTTTCATCGGAAAGCATCTATTGTCATTCCGTCATGTGCACGAGGCACAAAGTTGGACCACAATCGTGCCTGACCAGTACAGCCGTCGTTCCTTATCTGATATTGCTGTCAGTGGGCTGATGACGTACCAACTAAGGCTTGAACAAAAAAAACAACCATCAATCAAACGTCCTGTTCTCCTTTTAAATTATGCACATCATGAAGGCTGATTTTTTCCTATTCCTGGATCACTACCCCCCTTCTCTAGTCAATGATGGATTAGATTGTCATTGTTTGGCTAAAACACAGTCTTTCAAAAAGTTAAGCTAGATAAGATGAATCCTTTATTGTCTTCCAACAGGAAATTTGCTTTTACAGCCCACGGACTGCAGGGCAATAATAAAGAGCAGTATTCCAAAACAGTGACAGTTCACAGCACACGGACATGTACAGTCTACATATGAGGCATGCTTCAAAGGACAGACAGGGTGTAACAGGAAGGCTGAAATAAAGAGCTAACGTCCTGCCACCACTTCTGCTAGCTGGTTTCTGTTCCACAAGCTCCTGTTGATGTCATTAGATACACTGTAGCTAAACCCCTGCAATAAATCCTACCTTTGTGAAGGTGTTAATTCAATTACTGTATGTGATCATTTCTGGGTATGAATTTAGTGATCGTGCTGTATTTCCATACATACATGTACATACTGTAGGACAAACATCATTGGCCTAAACTGACTGAGTTCTTTGTGCTCAAGTAAGACAGCATAATGCAGATCCTTATGCATCCAAAGAAGGGACACAACGTAATATGAATGGGTTGAATCATCCTGTCAAATGCAGAGAAATGACTATATAGGAATCGAAAAGAGAAGATGAATCACTTGACGAGGGGGAAAGACTATTTGCCTAGGCACTGGTTCTCTGCTGAGATCTGGCTCTGAGCACTAATATTTTCTGTTTTACATTAATCCCTGCTTGGCAGTAACCTTTGTGGGGCAGGCTTATTTGTTAGCGTCTCCAAAAACAGCACTGGCACTCTTTACATCAATACTCTCCAAGGTTTGTATTGAGAGCCATAAATGTAACAGTGAAAAGAGAGAGAGAGAGGAGTTGGGGGGGGCAGTGAAATCAGTAAAAGAGGGGGAGAGAATCAAAGCCAAGGAGACAGAACGAAAAGGCCTACAATGAAAAATAACTCCAAAACCAACACATCGAGAGGCTTGGCAATCACGGCCGGGGTTTTGCAGGCATCACAGACAACAGATTCGCAAACAACACTCTGGTCTGGAATAGTGTCACCCCATGATTGATTCCCCCAAGCCAACTGATAAGTTTTCTGGGGTAGGCAATCTGTGAAGAAACGAATCAGTTGAGGTGAAGGAAAAACAATGTTTGATCCTGATGCATGGCAGCCAATACTTTGACTAGTAACATTTGCTCAGGGGTCAGTCACCTTGGAAAGGCAATCTGTGGGGAACAACAGTGCTGACTATACTGTAAAGTAACTGTTCTTACCTCAGGGCTTACTTTTAACTTTGGGTTTCCCAATAAATTATCACCGACAGATTTTCTTTGTTTACTTGTGTTGTAAAGAATCTTTTGGAACATCACCATCATGGCACGCAGCCTCATTTAGTGGCAATTTATTACTTCTTTGTTCATTTCACGACCAACAAATATATTAGATTCCCCAGTGAGGATTGCCATCATGTCTCAAAACAAATGCTTTTATATCTACTTGCTATTATTTTCATCTTCCAAATTGAATGCCCGATGTCTTCAATGAGTCAGCCTGCCACATATGACTTCATCACCAAAACCACAAGCTGTGGCCTACTTTATCTGGCTCTGCATGTGATATATCCCCTTGTTATTTCACACGCAGCCCTGACCAGTCAGAGTCCAACTGTTTGAGACTATTTATGGGACAGAGTGGGCTGGTTCGTGGTCCAATAATCCATCCCTAGCAATATTCATCATCACCTCTTATAAAGCAGCCTATGTCTGTCTGCCAGATGCCAAGTGCAGACATTCACTTCCCCATGCTCCAACGAGAACCAAATTAGGACCAGACTAATAGGGCAAGAGGTACTTGTATGTCTTTATTTATCACCCAAAATGCAGCAGTGATGATGGCACAGAAAGAAGCTGCAAAGAGCTCACGAATATCACTCATCTTTCCAAACACAGAGACGCAATCTCAGCTCCAGGCGTCAGCAACAGTGACAATCACCCACGAAGAGATTTGGATATCACAGTCTTCAAACGTGGGAAAGGCAGACTGTCCCACAAACAAATACTCACAATTACAAGGAACACGGAATGTTGGATGATGATGTAAGTTGGTCTTGAGGGCTCATTATGGGGTAGGGTGACAAGGCCAGGTGCTGGGTACGAGTGGAGAGAGTCATGGGGGGATAAGTGAACTGAAAAGGGATAGAGGATGGACCAGGAGATAGGGGGGGCACCAACACTGATTTATTCAGAAGCTCATTAGCGGAGACAGGCTGGGGCACAGAGGAACAGGGAGTTCACCCTCATTGGGGCTCATTACACACTGGCAGGAAACTGACCCGGCCAGTGCCAAAGTTGCACTCATCAGGGTAACATTGACTACCTTTACTCAGACAGAACCAGACTTGGCTTCAGTCCATGCAGTCTGTGGGAAGTCTCATCTCTTTCTATCTAACCCACACACACACACACACACACACACACACAAAGTTGCTCTCTCATTCTTTTCTCAATCATTTTCCATCACTCCTGTCTCTGTGGGTTGACTGACATTCAGTGGAGCACTATGATGTTCCTATGTAAACATCACACAGGATGAACTTAAACACGTGAGGCAGAGCTGGCACAGCTGCTGGCATGGGGTCCTACATCATGTGGAGGAACTGCAGAGAGTGAATAAATTACCTTTTACAAAAGCAGGAACTAGGGTATTGGCTTGAAGGGAGAGGTCTTTTTTTTTAAAGTGCATTGTGGTTGTTGTTGGCAGAAATATAGCTGCGGTTCAGAAGACTGGTTGAGAGACAGCCCATGGGCCTTTTGTCCCAGAATTCATGTGTGAGTGATCACCGCATCCATAGCGACACACTGTGTACCTGAACAATAGCATTGGCTGGGTGGCTAAAAGGGAGCCAATTACGATGGGGTTGGGGTATCTTGCTGATGGGAGGCGAGCCAATTAAGCTGACAGGGCTGAGAGTGCTGTGTATAGAGAGAAACTGGCAGGCTGTGCGTCCTCGGGAGCTACACAGAACCAATGGGGGGCTTGCTCTCACTTTAGCCCACTCACAAGCCCTGCTGGGGTGTGAAGTGACATCACACGGCTCCAAAAGAGGACTCCTTTAGCACTGGGGAAAAACTGCAACAGTTGTGGTGCAGTTGTGCGATCTATAGGCAAATTTGCTCCACTCTCTCTGCTTCATATCTGTCAGCTGTCCTTCAGATTGATTCAAGATCAGCCATGAGCCATTAATTAGTTGGAAATGGAGTCCTGTTAAACAAAAGTACCTCGTTGCGTCCCACTCATTTCAGCTGCAGTTATATGAGATGTTTCCAGGGATGTCTTACCGTCAGATCTATTATTCATCTGGGTTTGTTTCTTTTGTTTTTTTCCTGTCCTAATGACATGATAAGACTCCAGCGAAATAGAAAAATGCTAATTAAACTATCATCAATTGAAACTAGATCACACCTTAAAGAGATGGCTAGAAAGAGAATGGAGTGGGAGTGAGAGCGTTGAGCAAGGGAGAAAGGATTGACCGTGGGTGTGTGTATGTGTGTGTGTCCAGGAGGCAAGTCAACATTTTAGGAAGGCAAGAAGTGCGTGAAGTGAAGTGGTTCTAACCAAGAGAGAATTACCAGTTGTTAAGGCACAGGTTAAGCTGGAAAAAAGGAAGCTGGAATTAAAAAGCACAGGTTTGGAGATTACTGCTCAGTTTCTACCATACACCTTATAAATAATTAGCCCCTAAAAGCAGGAATGATGGATTAACAATGATGCACGCATGCGAGGCTGGGCTTTCCTTCTTTGTTTGAGGTTTTCATGCATCTAATCCTTGACGTCAGAATTCACGGATCGGTCTAAATTAACTCTTTGATGATTTCTTCTTCTTCAGGGTTTGTCGACAGGAAATAACTAATCAATCCTCAGTGCTCATTTTCTATTCACATGTTTGTTTGTTTTCTATTCACATGTTTTTCAGTCTTTCCCCAGTTTCTAACCTTAATGATAGATTCAATCATGGCTTAGAGCACATTTTCAATTTTGCAAATAGCATATGTAGAAAATCTATAAGATGAAGTGAGCGAGCTAGACTTGCAAGTTTGCAGCTCAAGGTCAGCCAAATTGCTGACTGGTGACTGAAATTAATGACAAGTAATTTGCCGAGTCTGACATCAGATCTCTCGGAAGCTTGGAAGGATATGTTTCAAATGAGAATGTGGATGAAAAAATGGACTGATTGCTTCTTATGTAAGTCCATGGGGTGAAGGTGAAGGGTAAAAATATGTTGGTTCTGAATTTTTCATTTCCTCTCACACTGCCATTGCTTCCTCATCTAGTCTTTCTTCAGGTGCAGGGATTTAACAAGCAGATGCCTGGGAAGATGTGAGCCAGTTCTGGCTAAAAAGACGAGTTATCTTTTCGGCCACCGAATGGCAAGTAGGCATGAGCTGGTCCCTCCACACTGGTGAGCTGCCTCCTCACACATCTGTACACCACTAAATAGCAAAGTTCGGGTCTGAATAGTACGCTGTCCTCAGTCAAGACTGTTCATCGTAAAACAGTGTTATAGCGGGAAGGCTGCAGAATATGCGGCTTTTGGTCCTTATTATGGAAGCGAGAGGTAACCTGCAGGCTGTAGCTTTCTCTGGGTTCTCAAAGCTGCATGATCAGTGCGATGAACATACAGCACTAGCAGCAGTGTGGGTCGATCATGGCAACTAATCTGGGTTATAGATTTGCGGTCTCATGATAAGGCCATCCTTGGCTAACTTGTCAGTTGCTGTAACTGATGAAATGCATTTGAGAAATGAATTGAGCGCTGCCCTTTTATAGTGACAGTGCCCACTGGGTTAAATAGGGTAAGCACATTTACAGTGTGTGGATTTATAAAGACGCGTGGTCAGGCCTACAAAGCTCTGTGTGGAGGTAAAGCCTGTGTGAAATACAACCGCTAATAATGCAGGGAAGGTTTAGTGAGCGTGCATGAGCATACAGTAATGCCCTGCTCCACTTTCATACTGTTGTGAAACCTGCAACTGTTCAGTGCGTCCACAGTCTTCTAGTGTTGGCTGCTGAGCAATTCCACTGCAACAGCTGAGAGTTAAGTGCCTTACTTAGGGGCGCCTCATATTTCTGATTCATCTCACTGCCAAGAGTTTCCTGTTCTGTTTTGGGAATTCAAATTAGGAGTGTTCCAGTTCTGCTCACAAACTACCTTAACTAATCTTTGTTTTTTCTGTCACACCCATCTTGGTCAGCCTCCTTTTGTAAAGCATGAGTTATTTTTATTTCACCCTCAATACAGCTTCACTGCAAATCAGGCTCCTACACTGCCAACTGTTGGATCCAACAGAGAGCTGTATGTAACACTTTATGCAAAATAGGAATTTGAACTCAATTCTGTTTGACCTTTGAAATCCCCAGACCACTGAAAAATCCAAAGCACTTTTATAGGTTGTCACTCTAAAACAAAATCACCACTTCAATGTGTTTCTATGTTAAATGAGAGATGATATCAGACTGCCACTGTAGAATTATTATTAACAATTACCTGCAGTATGGAACTGAAAGGATTCTGTAAAAACGATGGAGAAATGTCCTCCGGTTTTTGAAGAAGAGAATTTGTAAGGTGTGGAAACTCAGATAAGCAATCAAGGCAATATTTTGTTATGAAGATGACTGAAGCTAAAAGCGAGAAGACAGTTGTTAAATCAGATAACCAAATCTCAAATAATGTGCTACAAGGTATCATCTCTTTTTCCCCAGGGCACGGGTGTCCGACCAGTTTGCTTCAGCATTTTACTCACCAACTGCTGCAATCTGAGGACAAGGAAATATTGCTAGAACTGAGTCAGGTAGACATGGCATCACAATGTGCTCACGAGGCAGTTTTCATCAGCTGTCTTTGTTCCCCCTGTTTGCCCACCTTAAAATAATATTACTGGCACCTGTCTGCAAATGGCAATCGCCTGAAAAGGCAGACGTTGGTACTATAAAAATTGCCATTGATTTTAAGCTAACAGACATTAAATCAAAAAGATCAAGTAGTCATGCACTCAACTGGTTGCTGCATCATGCACAGCACAAAGGTATTTGTTTTGCAAAGCGCAATTGAGTTTTGCTATTCAAAAACTTTTCCCCATTCTTACTTGTTTCTTTTTATTCTATTCTATGAAAGAGTTTGGGTGTGGATGATCAATTGGTGCCCCAGTGGGACCTGTGTCTCGATGGATCGGGCCATGGTGTGTGCTTGCCAAACCCAGTCGACCCAGTCCCATTGTAATCGTACAGCACTGTGGGCTGGAGTAATTTCTTAGAGAGTGTGCTACAGTAAAATCAAAGCAATTACTCAAAAAAGCCAACCATTCAACCAAAGTGTCATCTACTACAAGGCTCCACTGCAGCACTTTCACAGCAGCGCAAAGAAAAAGTAGAAACAAAATTCTTGAGGCAAAAAAAAAGGAACAGAAAAGAAATCCTGATGAAAAAAGAAAAAAGTTTCAGTTTCTGGATTTCTTTTCACAAATGTACCCAATACACTTTGCCCTCACATTTATGATCATGTAATGTGGTGAATCGGGCCGCTCATTTATAGCATTTCCCTCAATTGTAGCAGGGCTGAACAAGATTGAAAGTTAATAAGACATGATTGAGTGTGCAGCCATCACATTTCTACCTATTCATTGTCAAGTCAATTTGGCATCTGTAGTTTGCGTGGTAATTTCTGTCTCACATCCATCACTGGCTCATACCGATTCTAGGCAACCATCAAGGGACAGTTCTAATTGACTTGTCTAATTAAAAGATAATGCATGTCAGCATTCACAGATGTCAGTGGAGTTCATGTGCACACCTTAATCACAAGGTGACTACAAAAGAAGACTGAACAGCATACTGTTCTGGTAAATGCATACAGTGGAGTGATAAACAGCATCGACCTTTCAGTGTAACCAAGGTCATACAACAGCCCCTTTTCCATGGCAACTATTAGTCCTCAAAGTCTGATGTAGAGAAGTTTGTGCTGACTTGTTTTCTAAGTTATGCAGCTGCCTGCCTCCCACATCTTTGCCCTGCTTGACTAAGCTGCCAATCACCATGACCGGCTTTACAAAAAAAAACAACTGCAAAATAGTTTTGCTCTTCAATCACTGTCAACGAGACTAAATACATACCTGTTAATTGCACAAACCTTGACTTCACATCACTGAGCTATGCAGTTGGGAGTAACAGCCTGGCTGCGAGAGAAGAGAAGAAAGATTATGTTCCCAGCAGCAGGCACACTTCAGTCTTCAAATGTGCTTGACTTCATTTTGACGATGACCAAGAGAGGTGACCATTTGCCTAAGGCTGCCTCTCAGATTTGTATTGTGTTGCAAGAACTTTGCCCAACAACACGAAATTGCAGGAAAATGTCACCCATTCCGTGGCACTGTGTCTCGGACAGAAAGGTTTGACAATGGCTCCATGCTATTTCAGGCATGTCACGGACATCAGGCCTCACCTCCAGCAGACTTTCATGCGATCACACTGTTTCTCCAGGCAGCTGTTTTTCTCTTTTCTGTTTCTTTGATAACTCTGTCAGTCATTCAGCCAGGACAAGCTGAGATGATTTTCCACATGTTTTTCCCCTTCGGGTCAAATGGAAGGGTCAGTCAAACTCCATATTGGCTTGCAAAAAGGAAATGCAGAACATTATAATCATTATATCAGCAGGACATACGTAGAACTTCTATTCTATATTTATTTATATGTATATACTTCTATATTATCAGTAGTCATTCGTGATTATTATTATTAAGTTATTTGTGTAAAATAATGCAACATAAAATACTAAAGCATCACACAGGGTCTTTCAATACCAACAAAACTTGTGATCATTAGCTAACTTAACTATTTTGCTTTCAGAAGCTCAATGACAGAGATTTTAAATAGCCGTGTTTTTGCTCTCATCATATTTTTCAGAAAAGGATGTCATACAGTATTACAGGAGGGAAACATTAACTGCAGCATCACTCTGTAAAAAGCTGATAAAACACGTTCACCTTCACATTTTGACCCATTGAATACAATATTTTATTTATTTATCTTGTTGTAATTAAATTAAATAAGAGTGATCTGCTGCTTGTTTATTCAGGTGCTTTTATTACACTGAAAACTGAAGCATGATTAATAAATGATTATGATCCTGCCAATGATGTACGCTTCTTTTGAATTTCACGTCTACAACAAACGGAGGCAACTTCAACGTTGATAAGAATGTCACAGGAGCTTTTCATCTTCATTTTAAGTGTGGGAGATTGCACTTTGAGACTTTTGTGTCACTGTGCAGTAAAACTTTATGAATTAAGACTTTCATTTCCAACTCTGTCTACTTTGTTATACTGCATGTCTTATTTATGCCAAAGGGAAAATATTAATGATTTATGAATTAATTATGATAGGAATTTAAAAGTTCAGAGATACAACAATGTTCTTCTGTGTTTATACAGGATGGAGTAATTTTGAGAGCTGCAGTATGATGTAATCCTTAGTACTGGTGATCTAAGGACCCTGATGGTCACTCCCTCTGAAATTAGCCGCTGGAATGAATCTTGCACTAATTAATGAACAGTCTTATCGCACGCTTGAAGATCAAGATTAATGAGTTGTAATAATGATGCATACCTGTAAAGTGACATTTACTTCAAGGATATTTAATCAAGCCTCTTCCTTCTTTGTTCACTGTTAAAATACATCATATGTCTTATAAAAAGAATAATATAAGCTAATAACAGTATGCCAGCAGTAAATATTAATGTGATTTGCATTAATCTCCATTAAATTAATGGGTAAATGATAAGGGCTATTATATCAAAATGATCACCCATTAAATTCAATGTACATCATGTATTGTATCCAGTTAATGTGATATTGGACTGAAATATTCTTGATCTCCTCGTGAATCACCTCCCTAAGTTTTATAGATATGCATATGAGTTATTTAAAGAAAATTCAAGTTTGAAATGTACTTAAAATGTCTGCCATAACAGCTGTCGAACATCACCAGTGCACAACTGAAAGGCAATTAACAGGCAGAGAGCTATGATTTCCGCTGAAGCTCTATATGTGGCTATATGGAGATGAAATGCCAGTCTAATTAAAGTGGAACTGAAATGTGTCCTACGTCTGACTCAGAGCTGTAAGTTAGCATTCAATTATGCATTATTAGAAAAAGGCAACTGTTTCCACCATACTTGGCTCTATTAGGAGAAAGACACAGGAGCTCATTGGATTACTTTATTGAAGAGATTTTCCATTTATTTAAATAATCAAAAACAATCAAATTTCTTTTTTTATATTTTACCTAAAGGCTTTCTTTTAATAAAGTGCTGAGGTACTGTCTAATAGGTGTGGTAATGGTATTTTACTGACTGTCTACTTGGAAATATCTATGAAACTTTTCTGTGCCACACAGGCTACTAAATCATCTAGGCGTAGTTGAATTTTGACAACAAGGCTGGAAAAACTTGTGGACTTTATGCTTGAAAGTTGCAGCAAAGAGCAGATAAAAGCATCGCTGCTCTTTTTCATTTGGCATTAAGAAATACTCATCATCACTGTTTGCTGTAGTTTGGGAGGAATTAACTGATGATGGGGATGCTAATTGCAACATGAATAATAGATGTGGGAAGGGGCATTCAAAGATCAGGCCTACTGTCCCGACTCAGAGAATGCTGGGCAACGGGGATAGGACCCAAACGCAGACGGAACAGGTGCAGTTCAAAGATTTTTTTTCAACAGATGGCTTATAGGATAGTACAAGCAGGTACTGGTAGGTAGGCAGGCAGGCAGGCAAGCAGCTAGGTAGCAGAAGCTCGAAAGCAAAACACAAGCAGCAAGGCACGTGACAACTAGGATGAACCGACACTGGATCAAAGGAGGTGGACCGAAGTGGCTGAATGAGGTGCCGGTTACGAGATGGGTGGGGAGGCTCAGGTGAGGGAAATGAGGTGATTACCAGGCAAATGGGAGTGGCAGGATCTGGATTGACAGGGGAAAGTCTGAGGGCATCAGTGGACAGCTCGAGGATTACAGGTCTGGGGACTCGGTAGGAAGGGACATGGCCTGGAAGAAGTGAGCAGTGGAGACAGGGACGGAGAGAGGGAGAGAGAGAGTAATGCAGAGTGCTGGAGATGAGAGAGTGTGGCTGCAGGAAGGGACTGAGAGGCAAACTGTGACACCCACATGTTTTACATAAATAGGTACAAATGGATATGAGATCTTGTAGCATTGGCAACCACAAAAGAGCTGAGCTTGTGTGAAATATAAAACAAGAGAGGGCGTCTTACCCACATTCATCAGTCTGAGTCTTCATTCATAGCACAAAGAACACAGAGAAAGACAGACACCTTACTTTGGTACTAAGACTGGGTGCTACTCATTGGCTGAGGACGCATTTGCAAACATTATTATTTGATCACCAGCATTCACGGTGCAACAAGACACTTGTACATGGCACATGTAACCTTTTAACAAAATGAAAAGAACATTGCAAAATCACGTTTCACAAGTTCATATGTCAACAGTGTAGACAAAACTTTGTTCAAAAAGTGGGTATTCCAGTACAGCTACCTAATAGGATAAACAGCCCGTAAAGCCCTGTAAAAGCCCTTGTAGCTATTATTCTCACATTCCATATTTCTTAACTCAAATTGTACAGGTCACATATTAGATTACTCTTTTTGTTCTCTGTATGCTTCTATATATGTATTGCTGTCCCATTATTATAAGAATTCTATTTCCTGTACATTATCAAATTGGTTAAAAGCTTTACGTCTGAAAATGATTTCGCAACCATTTTCCCCTGCATACTGCAGAAGTGGTAGTGCTTAGCCTTCACTTCCATCCATCAGCACAGGCTGACGTTTGGGGATTACTGCATTGCTGTTGGCACAGTGTTGTGCAAAATGCAGTGCAACCAGCTAAAAGGTAAATATCACTACTTAATAGTGTAGTTTTAGGGCAGTAAAATGTGGCTGCATGTAGACACACAGCTAGAATATGACTGTCCAGTAGCTTGATTGTATGTGAAGGTTTGGTGCAAGGACTGCTGGTAATGCATGAGAGCAAAACAAATCTACACAAATTAACCTCGTCAAACGGCTTTTATTTTCAGCACTGACTGTTTTGTATTGTCTAGAAATGAATTTGGATCCATTCCAAGGTAATTAGTTTATTTGGATGACTGGTGATGATTGGGATTTTCTTTAAACAGGGATTGTGAAAAGCTGTCTTGCTTTACAGCAGGCTTTACTTCAATACTGTTTTATGAGCACCGCATGCACTTCAGGGAGACCGCCTGCACTACTTTAAAATAAATTTCTTCATTGGCATTTTCTTTATTTAGATGTCTTATCTCATGCAGGATAAATACTTGGTTTTAGTATGTTTTGTGTCTGTGAACTGGACCATCTTGACCTGTCTTTCCAAAATGATGTTGATGCTTTTGTTGCTGAAGAAACATGCATAACACCTTACACCATAATACGCTCCTGAACCATATATAACAAAAAAAATACACTGTTTTCTCCACCGCCTGTTTAGTGGTCTCATCCCTCCAGGTGTGATCAAACTTGACTTTTCTCACTGTTTAGTGGGATGTAAAATTGTCTGTCAATCAACCAGAGTGCAATAGCCTCTGGCAGTTATGTGTTAGGCAGGGCTATACTGGATATAAAAATCCTATTTTATACTTCACATTTGATAATCAGAGGAATAATTCCACCACTCCAAAGACCTACAAGACTAGCACCAACCTTTTGTTCATAGCAGGTAAAAGATTATGAGTTAGAGAAGCTGATTTTATATTCAGCATTGGGAGAGCAGAGTTCTCCAACCAAACTGGGTCCCTGATAATGATTGTACCTGCTTATGCAACAGCCAACATGAGTCAGATCCTCATCTATTGAACCAGAGGAGAGAACACAGCTTTTATAAACAGGAGCTCTAAGCATTTTAGATGTGTTCCACTCCGGTTTCCCATCTCTATACTGTGGGAGTTTAATCTCATTCCAACTGACATATCCCCAGGCAAAAATCGGAAACAAAAAAATTAGGACAGATTGAAGAAGATTTTTTTTTTTTTCCTTCATTCAAGAGCACAAGGGTATTTGGGTATCTCTCTCTCCCTCACTGTCTGTCAGTCTCTCTCACCGTCTCTCAGTCCATTTTTACAGAGATTATTTTATCTTATTTGCTGGGGTTCTAGCCGTGCTGGCCATGGGGCTGAGGGGGCTTTTATGGGCTAATCCCCCACAAAGCCAGTAATAACCTGTCAGTTCATCCCCCAGTCAACCCTCTTACCCCCACCCCTCCTGCTACCCCTCATCCGAGTCCCGCTATCCATCCACGAAGATACCAGAATGTGGAAGAAAGGCAGGGGGCCAAAATGGAGAGAGCCGTGCCAGGCTTGAGGCACAGGTCCACGTATCCTAACTGAACCGTGAACCTTTTTTTTTTTTTACAGGAAATGGACAGATATCTTTCCACAATAAACTGTGACGGCAGCAAGCAGGTCTTCAAACTAGGATCCTGTCTGATGTTCGTTTTCTGGCTACAGTCTGGTGAGATGATTAAAAACTCATGAGAGAGAGAATAGGCCGGGCGTAACAGTGGTTGGGTTCTCTATAAAAGCAGCTTTTACACGGGACTACAAATGCAATCAGGATTAACACGTCTAAGCGATAGGTGTTACAGAAAACAAGAATAAAAAAGCTGCTTTCAAAACACACAATCTATTTTGCAATTTTTCCACTTTATCAGATTCAGCTGATGTCTTGACTGATTTGAACAATAAACATCTACTTTCCAGTCATGAATAATAAACCAACAGCTTAAGTGGGGTGTTTCAGTCACATCTAATGATTTACTATTCTGTTTTAATATCATCCTTTCAGAGTAAGAATTCAGTATTTTATATCTTCAACAATTTCAGCTGACAAAAATCCATCAAAAGGCAGCATTTTAACCACCAACAAAGACGTCCATAATGAAGAGACTGTCTTTGAGCCCTCTCAAAATAACTGATTAGATATTAATCCGGGTTGCTTTATGAAAATGCCATTCAAATGTCCATCCAGCATGATGATATTGTCTAAGCTGCCTGAAAATAAGACAAAATGAACTGTGAAAGTCAAATGTATGGTAGTATTAGTTCAATGGATTAACACGTGGATTAGCATTTGCTACACATTTCTTGTATAGTTTTCAAATAGGCTTAACTGTCTGGATTATGTTTTCATTTGGACCTTATTCTGCCAGAAAAACAGAGCAAATCAATAAAGCTTGTTTTGCGATCCGATGCTGCTCTGCCTCAGTGGCAGCCTTCTACTGTGCGTGCATGCTTTCATCTCATCCCTGCCTTGACTTACGGCCATACCTTCCCTGTTTGTTATTTTTAACCTCTCTTCCCTTGGTCTCATTTGGGCCAGATGGAGTCTGCCCTGAAGCATGTGTTTGGGGCGAAGCTGCGCTCCTGGTTAGCCTCTCTCACTAGTGGAATGAGGCCTGTCAGAAGGCATCAGGGTGACTCATCTCAGGAGGATGTGCTAACACATCATTGCCCCAGACTTTTCTACGAGGGTTGATCGTCCATGAACAATGCAGTTCGCAGGCTCACACTTGGCCAATTCATCATCTAGCCTTTGACGTGGGGCAGGAACGGAGAGACTGGAGAGAGGAATAAGTTTTAATTCATGAAGAGAGAAATGTTTTGTTTGTTTTTGCCCCCACTGGGATTGACAGCAGCACTCCATTTGAACTGAGTCAATTTATATTTGTTGCAACTATACTGCATGACCTTTCAGTCTATAGCTCATTTTATTTTTACTCGCCCGTGGGAGTGGGTGAGCATGCAGCCTGTCTTTCAGCAAGGCCCTGTTTTACATACACTCTAAAGGCTAAGCTATTGCTTCATGTGGCCTTAGTGGGGTTCATGCATTTTTATTGGGGCACCTGTGGCAATTTTATGCCAGTTTCCTCGTTAGTCCCTTCCCAACCTATTGCGCTGATGAGATTGTGTGATTGCGATTTGTGCAGTCTTTGTGTCCCTGCGGAGATTCAGTTTAGAGCTGGTGCATGGTAGCCAAAGCGATTCCCTGTAGGAGCCTTAGCAAAGCTCTGTGCTCTCTACTCAGACCCATGCAGCTGTAATGCATAAAATAAGGATTAGTCATGTTCTGAAGCATCCCTGCTGAACCTACACCTACTGAACCTTTGATCATAATGTATCTTAACCAGTTTTGCACTAATCAACGTTAAGACAAACATTCATGTCTTACTGCAGAACAAGGCTGTTATAAATAGGAAGTGTCAAGAAAAAGAAAAAAGATTAAAATGTGAAGAGAGGAACTGTGGAATGGTATAAATTATACCTCTAACACATGAAGAGGTTTGGAACAGCAATGAAAACAGCAAACTGCATGACATATAGATTATATGTGTGTGATGCTGAAGACAACTGCTTGCACATGTTGTGTTTGTCTTTTTGTACATACATTTGTACGTACATATTGTGCACATGAAATATATATATCATTTAATGATATTTCTTCTGTGTGTCTCTAATTATAAGATATGATGACAATAAGTGTTATTGTGATTGTAGAATTAGTTCAAATCTTGTAAATCCACCTTTGTTTAGTTATTTACTGTCATTAATCCTCTGTTCACAGAAAAATTATTAGTGAAACAATCTTCTAGTTGCGATATAACAAAATCCCACAGAGTTGTGTGTTTTAAATTGTTGTGGGCATCTCCTCTGTTAGCGCTATCATTTAGATAACTTTCAATTTTCAGTGCTGAGAGAAAAATCATATCTTGCCCCCAGATGAAGCAACTATTGCTTTGAGAAAAATATATTTATTTTGAGGAAACACACACAACACACGCTATGCCTCGGAGACATGTTCATGTAATGGAGTGATTATTCCAAAATAATCAGCGGCGAGGCTTGCATATGAAATCCATTGCCTCAAGCCAAAAATGAAAAATGCACATCTCAACAATTTTTACAAAATGTACAGCTACACCAAGTCTGGAATGTAACACGGGCTTGCCAGAAGGAGTAATTGAATGCTGGGTTTTAAAATCATCTGGTGATTTGTCCCCATATGTTACAAATACTGTAATACTGCTTTGTAAGAAACCCACGTAGACAAATTCACAAATTTGAATCATGCCGATATCCATCAAGTTCCACATACATACACACAGGCAGAGACATTATGTCCCTGAACAGGCAGGAGGACAACAGTATTTGTCCTTAAGGCAGGATGATTCAGTACAGATGCACTTAGGGCAAGATGCGGTTCCACTCCTCCCTTAGAGAGCAGACACTGTATTCTGTGGCCATGCTCCTCATCACTCAGAAAACTGATATCCTCTCTATACCTGACACGCAAGACAGAGTCAGAAAGAGGTAACAGGATAATGTGATAAAAAGCACTAGAGAATAGAATTTCAAATGCACTGGTTAAATGTTTGAAATGCTTCAACGTTAGTAAACATGTGTTAAAATTATTATTGCTGTCTTTTTTCATAATGCACTATTATTATTGTTTGCTCGATAAAGAAACATCATGAGAACTGTTGTTGAGTTTCTGTTCTCTGTTGAGAAATATGAGGATTGCGGGCTGCTGTTTGGCGCTACACGATCAGGGAGCGTGCTTTAAGGTCTCACGTTATAACGATAACCATAGCACGTTTCCCCTCTGAAAAGCTAACCTTCACTAGTACAGGAATGCTGGGGGCTTGCTGTGTGAATCGGTAGCACATTCTACATTAGTATGAAGTAGAACATAGCCTGTGCAGAAATCCAAAGATTTGCCTCTTTGTCTGGTTGCATTCCCAGGCGGTGAGCAATACAGCATCCTATTGGTGGTGTTTTACGTTTTCAATGCATTCATCTTGAAAATCAGTAAACAGTATACATTTGCTGTTGACATGCATCCAATCTATGAACTAGTCAGTCCTGCGTTTGTGTTTATTTAGCACATTCGGATAGATAGATAGATAGATAGATAGATAGATATTGTCGTGCTAACAGCTGACAGATCAGCAGGAGATGAAGTAACGGTAAATGTTTTTTAAAAATTAGATGACTAATTATGTACAGTCATCTGTTCTCTAAAACTTTGTCGGTTTGGGAAAATATCTATTTTGTGGTGAAGGAAGGAGGTAAATGACATGGAGCAATCTTATAAGACTTATAAGATAAAACAATACAAACTTAACACTGCTACATTCGGCTGGTAGCTCAGTCTCATCTGTGTATTGCTATCGCTCTCCGCAGAGTAAAATGTGAGATGCGTCACAAAGCATTTTTTATCCCACAGCATTGTGAGCACTTGACATGTGTCTTCACTCACCAAGCAACTGATTTATAAAGCAGCCGAACCAGCCTGAAGGAACAATATCCTGTACTGCTCCTCACTTCTGTCTCCCTCATTACAGCCATGATTGGCTCGGACATCCCCGGAGATATCCGTATTAGGGACCAAAATACCAATGGTCTCCTGTCTCAGAGATGACAGCCAGTTGTCAGAGTTTATAATCTAATAGTGATCTCAACCAATCTAATGAGTCAAATCACCGCCATTCATCGTTCTCGAAGTCCGTCCCTCATGGCGTACACTGTCTGCTCTGCCCTCAAGCTGAGGAAAACGAGGGGAGAAGGGCAGCCGGCGAGATCTTGCCTTTTGAGGGGATGGTGAGACAGAGAGAAAGAAAGAAAGAAAGAGAATGAAATTATTCTTCATTCTCTTTTCGGGAGGCGGTTGAGACAGAGAGACAATCTTCCTCCCGGTTCATTTATAGCTCACTCTGAGGCAAATCTGTCAGTCCAGAGATTTCATCCACATTAAAAAATGTGGGACCTGCCACGTAGGCCTCTCTCCATATATGAAAATTAAAACTCTAACGGCTGGATCTCGCAGAACATCATCTGTGTTTTGACAAGTGGGGCCAGCTGTACGCAGATGTGTGTTGAAGCATGCAGGGTAATTGGAAAGTCTGTATTCCATAAAGGACCTATTAGTTCTAGTGATGCCCATTGGCTGTGGTGTGCAGTGCCTCTCCCGCCGCTCTCGCTGACCCATATCCAAAGGTCAGTTATTGACTCTAATATGCATCCATTATCCCACTCATTAACCTCATGGCGGCCTGCTGGGACTTTGAGAATGTGATTGGTGGCAAGGAGGGGACACAAGCCACAAAGGAAGCTGCTGTCACTGGGTGGACAGTGGGGAAGTCTGCTATTGATCTATGTGAATTAGGAGGCCCTTGTCTGTGGGGGCATCTCCCTCAGCTGACATATTATTACAGGCTTTGCAGGGATTTTGGTCTTGAAAAGACTCCCAGCACAATAACCTTGTATGGCAGAGACATATCTAATAAGATACCAATAAGTTCAGATAGCAAGAAAGGGAAGAGAGGCAAAGAATCTTTGGAAAGCTTCCGGCAATGGGAGGCAATCTAATTTCTTCCTTCCACTTCTTGCGTTTTTCTTCCTTCTTTCCTCCACTCTAATTCTTCTTTAATTCAGGAATTGCACAAGTGGGATTTACAAAACAGATTCACTCCCTTTATTAGTTCAGTATGTCATTATACATGCATAGACTTTGAAGCTGTGTGTGGTTTTCTGCTGTATATGGATATATGCGCTGTACAGGGAGTGCAAATGGGCATTACAATGACCTCCGATTACTCTCATCAGGGCTGATGAGAGAGACAAACCATCAAGGGCCAATTCCAAACGGCACCCACACTGCATCCAATCCTCAATCTGCACACAGAGCACACGGTGCCGGCCAAATACAGCAGAAGGAGATGAGAATTCTGTGCCAGGCATGACTTAGTACGTAATTAAGGCCCTGGCTCAGGAATGGCAAATCAACTTGCTTCATTTCCCATAGGAGTTATGAGGAGACGTTAGGAAGGATAAAGGCAACCAAGGTACTCATTTTCAAGCACGGTCTGCAAGCTCACTGTGGTGAGGCTTTATAAAACACAGAAACATGGTGTACATGAGGCAAAGAGACGTCAGAAAGTTTGGTGGCAGAAGTTACTTTGCAATCGATGGCAGAATGGGTATGATGGGGGGCCAAGGAGCTGTAGCCTTTGAGCTATGGTCCATCAAATCAAAACACTGTGGTCAAAACATGGACGCCTTTTGGAAATGCTGCTTCTCGTACACTGTGTAAAGACTTTTCGCTTTCATTTTTTTTCTCTCTCTCTCTCTCTTCACCCTCTCTTTTTCCTCATCAGACTTCAGCCTCCACTGATGATGCCCTGAAGGAGAGCCTGTGTGGGTTGCATACCAAGCAGTGTAAGGCTGCTTTAAAAGCAAGCGGCCAAAGAAGTCGAGAGGGGTATCAAACACGCTGCTGAATATGCATATATAAATGACCTGTTCAGTAATCATGAACAACCACACAGCAGCTTTTCTGGGGGCTGTTTTGACACAGCTGGGCCACTGCCCCATTAGTCCCACAAATACGTCTTTCAAATTAGTGGTTTGGAGGCATTTCTGTACACATGCAGAGTAATCTCAGCTTGTGTTCCCCGAGCAAAATGCAGCTTTAATTCTTGCATAGGCATGAGGTACATTTTGTGTCTTCAAAGGGTCACCAACTCTGATTACAACTTAATATTTTGCCTGTTCAGAAGTTCAATGCCTTTAGCATTTAGCATGCTACCTTTGATTGGGCGCCTGGTTGTTGGCTCAGCAATGAGACTGAAAAGAATGTGTTTCTCTATGATAATAGTGTTGTTCTTTTTCACTCTGTATAATGAAAGCAGATTTCATCTGAGAATATAGCATGATGGTACATACAGTATGCATATGCTGTATGCAAGAATATTAGAAAGGAAACTGTGCTGTGCAGCTAACAAATAATTAAATCATCTTTAATCTTTAATGATTGCAAGAATGCCATGATGTATGTCTCCATGTATGTATGTGTATGTGTATGTATCAGTAACACATTTAACTGTGTTCAAAGTATGATAGTTCAAGGAATGTACGACATAACTTTCCTTTGTAGATTTGCACCAAATCTGTTTCTTTTGTGATAGGCGTGTACAGAAAAAAACACTCTTTCTGGGCTGAAAGGTATTACACGAACTGTTGCTCCGACTGTCCCCTCCACACCAAAATAGCTGCACGTTTGCAGCTCTGTTCCTTGGGCCTCAATGAGCAGCATTTTCTATTGAAATGATGCCCTTAGTTTTTTCCAGTGTAATTTTTCTTTGCCACTGTGGGGTTTCACTATCAACTTAATATCTCTGCTGACTTCTTCAGATAAGAGTCCTCCAAGTACTCCTTGTATTAAACTGAAGATACAAAGGTGCTCAAGGCCAAATACTTGGAAAACTAGTTCGGAATAATTCCAGGACACTGTGAATGTTATAATATTCATGCTTTTAATATCTGTGCCTCAAAACCATTGACGATATTATCTGTGGGTGATGAGTCACAGAGAGTGTGAAAAATTAAAGATAAGAAAGATGAACAATTTATCAAGCCTGGAAATATCCACTAATCTTAACACATTTTTTCTCAGCTGTTGTCTCCTGCCAAGGACATACAGGGCAGTGTATTCTCATTTGGGTGTTCATAATTGATATGTCTTTGAGGGAAATTAAAAGTCCACTATGTTTCTCTTTTTTCATGCACACACACACACACACACACACACACACGTGAGAGCAGATACATACACCTCATCATTGGCAGTTGCTGAAGGTCACTTCAAACAGCAGTCCTGGAGGGACAACACAGTATCTTGTCTGCTTGCTAGCTTAGTCCAAAATGACGCACTCCTGTCACACAGATAACACCTATTTTACTCAGTTTAAGAAATGAAAGAATGACGCAAGGTCTACTGGGGTCACAGTGGGAGGTGAGCGCAATCCTAATCTCCGCTGTCGAGCCATGTAAAAGTCTCTCCTTCATATGACCGTAGACCCTTCTGCCTTTCAAGATGACGCACCAACACTTTCTCCAAATGCCCTGTTCTGTGGGAGACTTTGTCAGCATCTTCACACGCTCTCACTTTCACCCACTCCCCATGTGGCCGACGCTCCTCTGCCAGTGCTTACTGTCAGGCCCATGCACTGAGAGACCCTCCCAGAGTGCACTCTCCATAGGCAGGCTGCGATGCTGATAGATTCTTTGCTTGCCCTCTTTCTCTCTGTCTCGCTGTCTTTCTCTGGATTTCTGCTGTATTTAAAACCCAGCAATCTGTTTACTGTAGGATTACTGCTATTGTATGTTTCAAATTTGACAGCTGCTTCATTCAACTCCCCAGTGTGGAGGCTGCACGATAAGGCCGATATGGGTTTCTAATCTTTTCCCTGCCTAAATCCTTTCCAAATCTTCTTTCTCCCTCCCCATCATTCCTTGCTGTAAGATTAGAACATTTTCCAGCACAACTCTTGGCTTTTGGCGCAGAGCTGCTGGAACACTGTGGTAGGACTGCTAATGAAGGGAGCTGCTCCTTTGACAGCTGTTGCATCTGACGCAAAGGTTCCTGTATAAAGGCCGCAATCAAACACCCTCCACAACCCTGTCTCCCTGTACGTGGGTGTGTATACCGCGCATTGACAGCATGCTAAAAATAATTGGGTGACTGGTAAATATCACTCAGAGAGGCAGAGTTTGATCTCTGTGGGAAACTGTTTTATGGAGGGTTTTTTGGAGGATATGTTTTATTGAGATATAGCCATGGCACTAAAATGTATTGACATAAAAGAAATGTAATGTTTCTTAATGCGCCTTTTCTGCTTGGGGCCCCTCCTAACCAAAATGACTGCTCATTCACAGATTGAACCAGCTGATTAATTCAGTGTAGAACCTGCAGCTTGCCTGTTGTGATTCCTCTGAGGGCCCTCAAAGCCTTGCACTGCATAACACACAGTCTCCTGACTAGAATTTGTATTTTGGCAAGGCTTCAGGGAAACTGATGGATTGATATTGGTACAGTGGCAGCATTTAGCAAACGCGCATCCATCACAACTTTTACAAAGTATGACTAATGTCTGATTGTATAGGGCATTAGCCACTGCACTGGCTTATTTTCCACTATGAGGAGCCAGCTTCCACAGTATGCATAAATCAAAGTAACAGAAATGACAGTTATCACAGAAATGTACTGCTGATGGCAGCCTTATTGTCCTTTGCATCTCTCACTACCTGCAGATGATGAAAGGTAAAATATAATAAATGACATCATTGCATTTTACTGTATATTGATTTATTGCAGGTCATGTCCCTCTGTAAGCATGGAAACACTTGAATTTCATAATAGCTACATATTGTTATGTAACTGTTAGAATAATGGTTTTACCTCTGGCTTGCTTACTGTCACCCTTGTAGTGTTTGCTCAGGTTTGAGGAGTCTAATCTCCCACGTACAGATATGCTCCCTGTGTGATTTGTCAACACATCCTTTGGCTGTGTTGCCGCAGCACTTCAACCCTTTCGAGACAGCTTCAAAACACAGAGAATTAGCTCCTTCTCAAAAGAACATAGACTTTGCCGCGCGCGTGCCTTTGACGAGTGTCAGACATCCCTGCTCAAGTGTCATTTGGGTGATTTACAAGCATAACCCAAGGCTAACGGCTCCTTTGATGTGGAATAAAGAAATCTATAGATATCAGAGGAAAGCTGTTCTCTCTGTCCAGGGATTGTGAAGAACAGAGCTGCCACTCTTATTGTGGGATCTTTAAAAAGGCAACTCTGCATATTTTAATACAAAAATAACACTTTGTATGAATATCAATGGGTGTTTTTTGTCTTAGCTAGTTAGCTTGAATATGCGTATTTTTCATTGTTAGTGGAGGATTACGTGGCTATGCAGTTACCAACTGCACTTGAAGAGTAAATACTGGCAGCTTCAAAATGTCTATGAATGAAAGGATCCTCAGATGAGGGAATTTTATGATCACTCTGTGCTAGAATTGAATTCAGACTGATACTGTCACTCTGAGGCTATGGCCAATTTCAAATCATTACCACATTATTTGTGCCTGTTCCTGTAAACATAAACACAAAAAGAAATACATTCTTTTCAAGAATCAATTTCATCCGTATAAACTGATACCACAGGTAATGGGCTCTGGCTGAAAAGGGTCGCTAGAAAAATGCTCCCTGTGCAGTAGCAGTGTCATTAAAACCACTGTGGTCAATACCTATCCATTCCACTGGAAGCATTGTAGCAGTTGCATTTTACATGAAAAATGTGATACGAAGTGAACCACTAAATGTTTTCAGTATACACATATGATCCAAGCAAGGCAGCGCCGAGCAGATTTACACTTTGTGATGACAATCTCACAACATATTGAGCCTCTTAATAAGCAAAGTAGAGCAGCTCTTGACTGCCAATTCAGGACTTTTGGAAAACAGATGCATATTTACAACTGTGATATCCTCAAACCTGTCTATCCTGCACCGAGATCCTCTCATCATTTGTCTTGTGGTGCAACGCAAGGCAAGTGGAGGAGCTCTCGAAGCAGAAATGCTGAGAATTGATGCTGTATTGTTAAACTACTTTTTCGGCCTTTTCTTGTCCTTATCTATTTTCTTGGCACATTTTCCCTTAAAGACCTGTACTATTTTATAGTACCTCTCTAATCAGTTGAAGAAATACAAACCACACTGCAGAGTTTGGCACTGTTTGAGCAACTGGCTTTGTTGTTGTTTTTGTCACTTCTTAGCCTAGAATTATAACTATGTGATTTATATGATGTACCTATTGCATAAACTGAATATGGAAGTAGCTCATTTTGTATGGTCAACTGGGAAATAAGACCACAGCTGCCACAACCTAATAATGAAAATAATTTATACGGTATGACCCAAAACTTTGGACAATCATATTATAAATTCATAAAAGAAAAAATTTGATTTAAAGTTTCTCGCAGGCCTACAGTTCTTATATCAGACATGCAGACCATGGAGAATCCGCACAAGCTTTCATAACGAGAAATACATTCAAAAGCAAGTCATGTGAATATAAAGGTATACGTCCTCGTAACAATGGCATGGACCATTTTAGATACATGCACATACAGAAATGACAGCCTCCTCAACTTTAGCAAAATGGAATCAAAGTCATTCCCATTTGCTCTACCGTCATCTCCCTCTGCCTTTACACATCAATTTAAATAAAGATGAGAAGCAGTCTGAGATTACAGTGTCATATCAGCCCTGTTTCTTAGTGATGGAAATTAATTATAATCATGGCAATATCGTCATCTAAAAGAAACACTTTGAAGTCATAATATACCACTTTATCAAACTAACATCTATTTTTAATCACTTATTCACATAGGCCTACCTTTACTACAGTGCCCAAATTGACAACAGCTAATGAAAGGTTTTCTATCATACCATCAATATTACCAATGTGCAAACTGGAGATACACAAGGAGGGAGCAACATAACAGGAACATCAGCGTAGTCTAATGCAGTCCAGTAATAGCTCTGCCCTTATTATCATAGTCTGGTGTTTGCTGTTTACATAGACAGTCTGCTGCTATTAATCACACCATGGTCACCTTACCATGTAATGTCTACAAATGCTTGCATAGTTTCTATTTTGTATTCCCTTTTTACTCTAATTTTATATACCTCTGTTATTTACCTCTGTACACATCTGTAGTCATCGTGCTGCTGCAACAACTGAATTTCACCACGGTGGATCAATCAAGGTTTATCTTATCTTTTTGTGTAAGGAAATATAAACTGTAATGATATTGCAGTTATTGTGCGGCTAAGAACATCAGCCCCATAGCTGGTTACCTGCTTGCATGGCTGTTGGAATTGAAGTGAACTACAATTAATTTTAGTCCCAGCCCACACAGATATGGCACCAATCAAATTATAGTACCAACTGTCTGTCAGAACCAAAAACTTAATCACCTTGGAGAACACTAATGTAGGGGTGCTATCATGGCAGAGAAATCAGTAAAACTTAAATTTGTTGTTTTTGTTAAATACAATTCTGACCATGTTATATACAGTATATAAATACTGTATATATACACTGATTTCTTTGCAAAAGTGAACTTTGACAATATGTTAAATTTTTTCTTCAACTCTCTGGTTGTACTGGAATACATTATATTAGATGGTGTTGCAATTTGGTCTACCTTATACTAAACTCTGTGTCCTCTGTTACTCTTTCCTTCCTTCTCCCTCTCATTTTACTGCTGTATCCCTCTCAAACTGCACCACAAACTGCCCACTTTATGATGTATTAAAATCTCCTCATTGACAGTGCAATTTCAATGCAATTTTTAAGAAAATCCACTGCATTGGAAACAAGCAAAATCTTCTCACCCCACTGGCACTCTTTCATTAGTTCTTACAGACAAAGAGTTTAGTGCTGACAGCACATTTTTGTGCAGTGTATGTACTCTCTCTTCTGTTTCACCACTTGTCTCCTTTCCACACTCTATCACTTTTTCTCCCTGCCAGTCTTCCCGCCCTCACCACCATCACCACAACCTTCATCGCCTGCCTGCCTGCCTGCCCACCCCTCTCTGTGCAGCCCCCCCCCCAACGTGCTGCACCGCTTTCTCCCTGCCACACTTGCCTCTCATTTGGAACGAAGAGGAAATGCCTCCCTGCGGGCTCACAAGTGGCCCATCCTGAGGGCTGGCTGAGATTGATGCCTGTGATCCAGCTGTGCTGATTTACTCCCCGCACCCACAGGGGAGTGGGAGATTACACTGTGCTCTGCTGGAGAGGACGAGAGGCAGACAGACAAAACAAGTGAGAGGGAGACAGAGAGAGTGAGAGAGAGTAAAGAAGAGAGAGGGAAAGAGATGGATGGATGTCATGTGGTAGAGGAAGCCTTGTGGGTCTTCTATTAGAACTCCATCTTCTTGTCCCAGACCACGCCTTTCATTACCTATCAATCTAATTGTGCTGCACGAGCTGCGTTTGATGATCACCATTTGCTCTCGTCTAACTGTTGCTGGGGCAGAGCTGACGCAAGCGTATTCAAACACACGTAGGTCTTGTAACGTAAATGTGAAAAGCATGATCAGTTGCTGAGTGAATAAGAGGTACGTACTGTGTATTGGCATTCAATAAGGCAAAAACACGTCTCGGCTGGCCATTCTCCCCTGGAGAAGAAACAATCCATGTTGTTATCTAAACATTGATTCTAACATTATCTTCCTGAGGTCATCTGTAATCACCCAACAGGGACTGGTGTCCTAAATTTACCCTGTCTCATTGTTGGCTCATTGGCCCATTCCAGACCATCATGCCTCAAATTGAATGTGGTAACTGATCACAGGTCATTGACGAATGATAACACATCAGCAGCTGACATCATACTGCAAGTAATCTATTAAAGTGTGACACAGACAGAACTTAACTCATAACACTTAAATATATTGTACACCTCCAAATTAAAAGTCCCAATATGTTCAAGATAACAGGAGGTGATTCAATATTGCTTTAGTGTCACCTTGAAAAAAGTAGTTTAACTCGTAGGTTTTAGATTTTATTGCAAAACATGACATTGCAAGGTGTGGCTTCAAGATCCCAAGAGGAAACTTGCTGAAGCTAAATGACCTATTTAATGTAAACGACTTTAAATGAAATGTGTTTATACTGTCATATTTATTTATTGTTTGCTTTGCAACGCTAGCATGGATGTTAAATGTAGATTAATCTTTCCATCTTGGTCGGAAAAGGAAAGAAAAGGCGATGTTTTGAACATTTATTGACACTTTAAATCTCTCTGTCTGCCAGAACATAATCTCACTGGCTGCAAAGAAAATGTACTTTTCCCTTTGAGAGTTTTACTCCAGTGAGTTTTATGCACTGAATTTATGGTTTCGGAAAAATAAGCTGACAGCACACTGCCTGCTCTGCCCATTTCACCTTTAACAAGATAGATGCTGACACTGATATAGTTCCTTGGAGGCAAGGTTGCACACAAATACTCAGTTGTGTGTTTACATGTATACTGAACGTGTGTGTATTAGCAGGTGCATTGCGAGCCCATCTGCATGTGTGGCCATAATACATTTCGAGACTAGGGCTTCCATGGCAAAGGCATGCCATTGCTCTTTAATTCAGTAAACACAGATATCTGTAATCTGTAATGGCTTTTCATGACCTTTTAGGAGCAGCCCCATTGGTTTATCTGTGGCTCAGGGGGCATTGATTAGGTGGCAAAAAGAACAAATGACTTGCTTGGACTTGCTGCGCGCGGTCCTTACAAGGCAAACACTCCCTCCCACTTCCTCAGGCCTACAGTTGGCAGCAACTCTGCTGTGTCCCCTGTGTCTCTTGGTAGAGTTTAGTGCCAAGGTCTGATGAAATTAAGCTGTATTGAACTGTTTGCACAAGACTTTGTCTATGAATACAGCAAAATGGACAGCATTTTAGACAATATCGGTGTTTTACCTCCAACATGATTGTAATGTGTGCAGTAGCCCCATTAATCTCATAAATACATATATTACCAAACACATATGTGCACAAACAATGCACCTTCACATGCACTCACAGAAAGTATATACAAAGGGCAAAGTGTATGGCCAGTACAAACCCACACGCCACCCACTTGATGTCCACAGTTCCTTCCAAAATTTGCCACTGACATTCAGAACAGTTATACCAGATATTTTAATCTCCTTCAAAGATCTGACAGAGTCAAGATATAATTTACTCGCGCACAGCAAGCAAAGTAATAGTAAATAAAGATAAATGCAAGGCCATAATGGGCTCTGAGAAGATAGCATTTGCTGGGTCTCTAAAAGACAGCAGATTGAATTGTTTTACCAGGCTGGCTTTGCTACTACAATTTTTCAATTTCCATGCAAAATTGCACAGTCAAGGCCAAGAAACAGAAAAGGACACGCATAAACAGTACAACCACGCAAATAGGTGTTTGTTTAAGATTATAAACCACTGAGAATAAAATACAGAATAAACTGCTTTATCCATTCAGTGCAGGCATGTACTGTGCTCAAAGTAGTCAGAAGGCAGTTGGTTTCATACATCACTCAACACTGACACCTACAAATATATTCAGAGGTTAATCATTATCGGTTAAATAATTGTTGCCTTTAAAAACAATTTACTCTGATTAATTGTAAAAGTTTTTAAATTATACTATTGCAAAAGAGACTCTTAGTAAAAGTCCCCAAAATGAACAGGTCGTTTACAATTGTTTCATTGATCTCATCTTTCAACATATGACGACTTAATAAATGGATGTCCTAATGGATTTGCAGTATGCGTTTCTGTCATAATCCATCTGATAATTCATTTGTCTCCTGCTCTGTTCACAGTTAAAGCGGAAGCAGTTAAATGCTTCCATCAATTAGTTGATTATAATTAACCAGTCAAAGTGTACAATTATTCCCGCATGTGGCAAACTCCAGACTCCATGAAAGACTGGCAGGTGAACCAAACTTTTTAGCATTTTCAGAATTCTCTGTACAGCAGACACATAAAGTGGTTGCCCTTCATCTGCATGTGAAGGGTCAGCAACAGTGTGACATTTGCATCACCAGTAGAGGGCATTAGGAGGTCAATGGAGTGGACACTGAATGCAGCTGGAGAGCTGACTTAAACATTCACTTTACAGATGGACAAGAAAGAAGGGTTTGCAATGTGTGCGTTTGTGTTTACAATAATGCAAGCTACACATTTCTCATGTCAAGACAATTTGATCATGTGAGATTCAAAGTCTGAAATCATCTGTTGTGTTTAATACATTAAGTGTACTATACCTGCCTGGATTGTCCGGCACCACAACGTTAACTAGTAGCATCTTAGTTCTGCAAGGGTTTAAATTATGTAAAAATAAAATGAAATGCTATTTGTGCTACTTATTCAAGTAGCCTACTATTGTTTCTATTAAAACAGTGTCTATGACAATGCAGTCATAACACAGGATGCAGACAAGAAGGCAGAGATTTCCTGTGGAGTTAAAATGAGTTTACAATAGAGAAACCTGTCCTTCACTTATGGATTCATTCATATCCACACATATAAACTTCCCCCAAACTCCTTTCCTGCCCATTAATGGACTTCTTGACATGCGCTTTAGGCTGCTTAGCCACTCTTTAATCTGCTTCTGCCGCCCCCACTTTATGGGGTAAGGAAAATCAAATAAACAGATGGTAATCTGACTAAATTAGAGCAGAGGCGACTCTTCCAAGCACTAAGTACCGCATTATCTATCACATGTTTGAGTCTGTTTTTCCTCATGCTTCTTATTTATTTATTCATTATTTATTGCTTCTTAGACGTCAAGCTCTTGATTGTGTTGTTTACAGTTACACTGCAGTTGTAATTTGGGAAAATGGTGTGGAATACATTTTACGGTTGTGTGATAATCATTATTGCACAGCATTTGCATCATACGAGCACCTGACTATGTGAAAAAATACAGACATACACGTCACCAAATGTGGTGCTGGCTTGGCTTAGAATCAGTAAAGTGTATGTCAGTCTGTCTCTGTGTGGCATCCATGTATTCGTATCTGTGTCCGTGTGACAGTCGGTAGATGTTTGCTGTTATTTTTCCCCTGCGTTCAGAGCAAATATCCGTACGTCCCAGCTGAGGAGGCATAACAGGCTGTTGATTTGAGCGGCTCCCGGGACTCGCGACTATAATCTGCGTCTGTTCTTAGGTGTGTTATACAGGTGGCTATTCAGGAGGGGAAGGCTGGGAAATTTGGTTAATTAAGCAGGGTAAACAGCAGATAACTGCAAGCCATACTGGTGGGACCAGAAACGCCTCACACCCCAGACATCATCTAACTACCATAGCAACATACCATTCTTTCTTTTTTCTTATAATTTTTCTTGCATTTTTAACATTAATATCATCGGCTGAAAATGTAAACAGATTGCTGCTATTGGGGGTTAAGGGTTCCCAGGAGATCCATTGCGAGCAAGTGAGCTGTCATCCGTGACCAGATTCCATTCTTGGAGTGAAGGAGGTGGTTGTTTTGTTAACGGTAATGATAATGCATGCCACACAGATGGCGCAAATTATTTAGTGCAGCAAGAGGGTGGTACTAAATGGCCCAAACCCGGCTAGCATTCAGAAGGGGGAAAAAATGTGTGCATGTATGTGTATGTGCATTTATATGCAAGTGTGTGGGTCTGAAATCATCATAATAAATGATTATTCAAATAAAGAAATAAACTATCCAAAAAAACTAAGCATCAGAAATGCTCCTTTAGTCTCAGCTTGTCAGTGGGCGGGTCAGTGTCCATGTGTGATTGACAGCATGATCAGCAAGAGCGTGGAGAGACAAAGTAAAAAAACTTGTGCTGTAGCTTACAAGTCAAGCAGTGCTATTGAACAACAAGGACCCCTCCATCATCTATTCTGACCCGTGTTGACATTTGCATGTAGGTTTTTAAGGTGTGCCCTTTTCTACAGTTGACAAGCTATTTAGCTCTCTAGCCTGCAAACTGATACCTGATACTGTTAGCAGTGCACTGGATGTTTGTTTGGTAACTTGTTCAGCAAGCCAAGCTGCGGGGCAAGACGTGTGTCCTTGTTTTGCTTTTTAAAGAAGACTACATTAGCTAGAAAGCTAATATGAGCTGCTGTTCAATGGAAAGGTTCTTGTGCTGTGTGGTCGGCTGCCAGAACACTGACGTTATGGTTTTGCGCAAATAATGTTCCAAATAAAATGATTTAATTGGCTCTCGGCAAAGACAAAGACGTTCTCCATCTAAATAAATGAAACTGTGAGTTACACTGAGATAACTTGATAAGAAATACCAGTAAGTAATTGATATATTTTAAAGCAAATTTAATTGCAAAACTCACTAATCATTCTTTTCCAATCCTGATGCTCCCTAAACATTTGTGGGCTGGACACACAGTTTATGCCGTGGTGGTAAATATGTATTATTAATATGTATTTCAACAATTGTGCAGTAAAAATTATATTTGTATGAAAAAAACATCTCTATACAATGGAAATTGCCTTCCATACAGCCTATGTTGATATGCTATTACTTTCATATCAAGTGATGGTTCCTATACAGTGGTACTGAGATATAATCAGGCCATCACAGTAGAAATGAAACACCATGCGTGGTTTTTAAACTATAGCATCTAATACATTATCCAACTGGAATAGACTCTGCTCTGGGTTCCTCTGATGGCTTGATCTGTAACAAGACTGTGGTCTGTGTTGGAAAAACCATTTGCACTTAAAGGAGACAGAGCATATCATATAGTAAAAGCATGGTCTGATATAATAGCCAGCCTGTAAGACAATTCTTGACAATATTCTGTGCAAATGAAAAAAAAAATTCTCAATACTTGGTCAAACAGTTTATACCAAAATGTAGTTTAATGAATCAAATATACAGTATATCACTCAGCCACAGCAATACCAGATAATTTCACCAATGAGCTTCACCTGTCTGCGTGATCAACCACATTAATGAAATTAGCTTCTTACAACTCTTACACCATTGGAAGCCAAATAGAAATGATGTTCCCCATCATATCACAGTCCGGAGACTACAGTTTGCATTTGCCCACCATTTTCACCATTTATTTATGTCATTATCATTTATCATATTTTGTAGTATCTACACAACCAATAACTAGCTCTCTATCCATTAACACTCAATCACAAAACAATGGCAACTGTTAGAGCTTTTACAAAACATTATAGTGGTCAATGGCTCAGGCCAGACAATGGTCACCATTTAATCAGGTGCCCCTTTCCGCTCTCTCTTCCCACCTTTATCAAGACCACAGTGAATGTGCTCACCAGGCTGTGAAATGAAAATCATTGATGGCCCGTCTCTCAGCACCGAAGAACAGCCTTCCCTCTCCCCTCTGTCCCCAATTCATAGACATATCGAAAGCCATAAAATATGACAATTCTGCTATATCATCCAGGTTAAACTTCCTCATAATTGCATTAAACCAATCATACTTCTTCCCCCCCCCCCCATGGTGTACATATGGACAGTGATGCATTAGCTCATATCACCGTGGTAATGAGAGGACCTTGGTCTCCACTGAGGTAACACAGTGACCCAAATTAAGAGATATAGGGAGAGTGAGGTGTGTGTGTGTGTGTGTGTGTGTGTGTGTAGGTGTGTGTGTGTGTGTGTGTGTGTGTGTGTGTGTGTGTGTGTGTGTGTGTGTGTGTGTGTGTGTGTGTTGTAGGGGATTAGGTATGGTAGGCACGGGCAGCTTACTGGACAGGAGGTCATCTCCTGTGTGTGTAGCTGCAACTTTTAGAAAACAATAAAAGGAGGGGGAGGAGACTAAAAGACCACACAGACTTTATGCGCTAAAATTACACAACTCTCAGCTGTTCCCTATGAAGCATGGATACAGGAGGAAAGAGGAGGAGAAGGATGATAGATGGATTACTTTAAAACTTGTTGCATCGGAAATATATGGAATTGTCTGCCTCTGCTGGCAGAGATTTTGAGACAATATCTAGATTAACCTGAGCATCTAAATGCTTGTTGTTATTAAAATAATGTATTTTGGGGATGTAAGCTTTTCACCTGATAGGCAAAAATATATAACCAACTTGACGTTCCATGTTTAGGTATAAAAACTTCACTCCATCACCTCCATTCAAGGCGCATTAGATTAGAAAACAGTGCCATCATAATCTAGGACGCATCACTCCCTTCAACGCAATGCAGTGACATCTGGAAAAGGTGCTGCACTGGCCAATAAAATACGTGCACATTCCTAGTAGATTACTTTGTAACATGAAGGCCGCGTGTCTGCGCTTCCTGTTACACGTAATCTTTTGTAATGACACATTAAGCTGATAAATGCTACACTGGTACAACGGCAAACACCGACACATGTTTAATTATTAGTAGTAACATGAGTAATACTTGCAGCACTATTATCTTACAGGGCTTTCGTTTTAGCCTGCCAAACTCTACACACTGCCTCAGAGGTTTTGCTATTGTGCCAAGACAAATAAAAAAAACTATCTGGCTGGAATACAGAGTACCTGATATTTGTAGTATTTCTTTGGCATAAGAATTGTGAAATTTGAAGACATTCAATATCTCAGCACAAAACGCTGGCTGTGGGCAGCTTCGAGCTGTACGAGCTTTCAGAAATTCATCTCAGTGTAACAGTAGTCATCATGCAGGAATAAGAGCCCCCCCCCGTGTCGAGCAGTCAGGATTCAGCCGGTGCATGTTCATATTTGGCAAGAAAGCCAGCTGGAGAGTGCGTAATAGAACTGCATGCATTATGGGATGTTTTCACAGAAGTGTGGGCCGCAGCAGGGCTGTATTAATATTGCATTGAGGGGAAGAGAGACGGTGTGTGTCTGTGAATGTTGAAGGGGGGTGAATGATAGCCCTCAATGACAGCTGCTTCTCCTACCTCCACGGTGCGACAGCAGGGATGACAACAGTGTGTGTGTGTGTGTGTGTGTGTGTGTGTGTGTGTGTGTGTGTGTGTGTGTGTGTGTGTGTGTGTGTGTGTGTGTGTGTGTGTGTGTGTGTGTGTGTGTGTGTG
>JAVQJV010006944.1:0-21432 GCA_036024995.1 Gadopsis bispinosus
AGCATGGTTCTACCTCCTTTATAGTCCAATTAAATTTTTTTATTTATATAGCGCTAAAGTGAGAGCAGGATGAAAGAGAACACACAGCAGCTCAGTACAATTCCACATACAGATGTAAAACAGCGGCAGCTACAATGTTACTGATGTTAAAACAAACAACCAACAGTATCAGCAGCACAACAACAGCTACACTAACAACAACAGTAGCAGCAGCAGAAGCATATATATATATATATATATGTATTTACACAAATGTATATATGTATACATATATATATATGTATATGTGTATATATATGTGTGTGTGTGTGTAGAGAGAGTGTAAAAACACAAGGTCCATGAGAAGAGTGTTTTCGTCCCAGTCAAAACATCCATCCGTCAATATCATGTTTATTACTCTGCAGCTGCCTTTGCAAAGGCTCATGGGAACCAGATCATAAATCCAGGTGTATTTTTAGAGGCTTTCCTCAGCGCTGTGGTTTTTAATGTTGGCGTCTTTGTCTTCCTTACGTTTCTGTGAATCTCTGAATAAGCTCCTGTAATGGCAGGTAGAGATGTGGCTCCAACACGAATGAGCAGAGGCTTGTTATGTAACAGGCTTTAAGGGAGGAAGTGAACAACAGCTCTCTGACTCGTTGCTCGACACCGTGAGGACGTAGAGAATCACAGCGAGACTAAATGTACCATATTATGGGCCAGTAAACCCTCATGTGCAAACATGCTAATAATACAATAATAATATGTAATGTTACGTCACTGCCTTTGACTTAATATAAAAGTTACGTTATTAAACATGATCTTATCATTAAGGTTTGTTGTTTCCTTCCAGCTAATTTCTCTCCTGGTAACAACGTGACTATCTCATTTGAAGTGCGTCCAAACGTCATTCATCAGTTAAAAGCTTATTCCATAAAAGTCCAAAGTGACGTCTTCAGACCAAGAAAGATTCTTTTTACTCAGACAGACACAGTAAATCATCAGCACCAGACGCTGGGCTTCAGGGGAGATAATGGACAATAATGGACTGATGGTCAAAATGTTGGCTAGTGACAGATGCTGCTGTTTGTCCCCAGATACACAGTCCCTCTGCTGGTGCCACCTTCTTACTGTTCTATGTGATGAGGTGTGGTTCACGCTCTCTGCTGTTCATGTAGACGTGTTCTTGTTAGCAAACCTGAAGACCGACTGGCCCGCTGGGGGTCGTAGTCAGTGTGGGGGCGGCTGCAGCTTTACTACTGTCAGACTGAAGGTCAGAGGCCTGCAGATCTCCATCCTGTTCCCACTTCTCAGCCCATTCTCTTCAACTGCGTCTTCAAATTAATGTCAGAAATTCAGTTTAGCGTCAGCTTTTCCACAAAAATTAAAATATTGCACATCAGTCAGACATTGTATGTATTATTAAACATTTAGAACCAGCTTTCTACTTCGACTTACAGCATTCACACCACATTGTGTTCAGGAAGTGCAAACACGCTCAGACACGCCCCCCTGCAGGTGAGCGGTGCCAGGTGTTTAGTTTACAGCTTTCACCAGCACCAGGACAGAGAGAGAGTGTATTTGGATACGTGGTTTCCTGCTGCGCAACAAGCTTCTCCCTCAGGTTTACCTGAGCACTCTGTTTTATTCATCACGCTGCTGTCATCGCTGTGAACTGATGCAGACTCGACCACATGAATAACACAGGAGCCTGGTGAATAATCGAGGAAGTGTCGAGAAGGACGGCGGTCCAGTCAGAGTAACAGACCATAATACACCCACTGAACCAGACATGAGAATAAGACGACACTAAACAGTCCTGGAAAATGAGATACGTTTGTTTCACAAGCCTCAAAGTTGATTTATAAACTACAGCTGCAACATTTCGTTTGTTCTGCAAAATGTCACAAAACATTTTAGTTTCCGAAGTGACGTCTTGTTTTGTCCGACTGACAGACTGAGAGCGTAGAAATGTTTGGAATCAGAACAGAAGCTGCAGTCGATTATCAAAGCAGCTGCTGATTGATTTTCTGTTGCACGTCATTAATCGACTAATCGTTTCCACTCGAACTGAAAACAGACTGACAGGCTGGGTGAACTAAATGCTAACATCAGCATGTTTACCATGTTCGCTGTCTTAGCTTAGCGTGTTAGCATGCTAACATGAGCTAATTGGCAGTAAACGCAGCGTGAAGCTGAGGCTGAATGTCTGTAGTTCTGCAGGAATTTGTGTTGGACACATTCACATGTTGACCTGAGGCAGGTAGGCAGACGGATCCAGAGCTGCTAGAATATATTAAAATAGTGTCAAGTCAGTTTACTTTGAACTCAGCATGAAGCTGTCAGTTCAATGACCTTATCAAGAGTCTCTGATGTAGAGGACACCAGTCCATCAGAATGAGTCAGCCTTTAGTCCTGATCCCAGAGTCAGTCTCTGGTGTCTGCAGGTCTGAAACTGAAACCGTCGAGTGTTCAGAGTGTTTCTCCTGCAAACCGAGAGCCTGATGAAACCTCCCCAGCAGCTCTGAGCAGATCTTCTTCACAGGGTTAGATCTTATAGGGGGGTGACGGAGCGGGGCAGGATCACTCCCCTGAACAGCTGATCCTTTATAGATTTCTTGATGTTTCTGTCAAACATGTTGGATGTGAGTGAACAAGCTGAGAGGCTAATAGCTAAACGTGTATAATAGATGTCCAGAGTAGCTGCAGGTGGTTAAATCGCCACACGTCTTCTTCTCTGGACTGTGTGGGCGTCGACAGACTGTATTTGACACTTTATACTCCTGTTAACTTACAGCTGCCACCTGCAGGCGAAGAAATGAACAGCTGCTGCAGTCTGAAGCCCGATGCAGCTGTTGACAGTGAGGACTGAGTCCAGCTGTGGGAGCTTTAATCCAATCTGTCAGCCTTAGCCTTTTGTTTGGTTGTTGTGCCTTTGGCGGCCTGCAGGTGCCAGGTGTGTTTTGGTGAATGGGTTTGGCGGAGGGGAGTCTGCCTCGCCCCGCTGCTTATCTCTTACTGAAGATCAGGTCGGCTGCACTTTCTCTGTGCAGGAGGAACGAGCCCAGTACCTTTAAAGGACAAATTCAAGGTACTTGTACTTGAGTATTAATGTTGCACATTTTACTGCACTACATTGTTCTTCATCCCCTTCCTGTCCAGTGAAAACCATTTATCTCCAGATGTTTGTGATGAACTGAAGGATGACGAGTTCCTTTACGAGTTGAGAAAATAAACAACAATCAATTAAGTTGATTGACACAAACGTAATAATAATCTTTGATTCCGAACTGAACATCTGGATTGGTCAACCTGTACAGTTTTTATTATTTTTTACATCTTATAGCTCAAACAATCAAACAACTGATGGATCAGTAACCCTCAGATGATCATCCTGAGATCAGGTGATGAGGTGGACGTGAGGTTTGATTCGGGTGAGGAGTCTGATTGGTGCATTTACACCAGACTCTGCTGAGCGTCTGAGTGTTCGTCACACTTTAATGTGACTGTAGAAGCAAAAGCCTCACAGAAGGATTCGCCTCTGCACTGCGATACCTTCAAGGACCTCTGTCCTCGCTGGTTAGAAGCAGTGAGCAGGCCTGAGCTGGAGAGGAGGGTCCTCACATTAAGACTCTTGCAGGTGTATTAATCCCTGTGAAATGAGAGCTGCTGATGCTGAGGAGGACTTACTGACAGTTGGACACCTGGCTCAGCTCCAGATGCTGGAAACATCTGACCCTGTTGGACAGGAAGCGGACACATGATACATTTACAGTAATCAATATATCAGCCCTGCAGATTTCTCACTCCGGGCCGGATTGTCAAACCTGCATTTTTATAATTATATAGCAGGCCGCTGTTGATCTGTATAAAACTGGTGATTCTTTGTGTTTCAGTTGTTTCAGATTTGATTGGACTGAAAGCTTAAAGCTGCTGGATTTCACCTCTAAAGTTTGATTCTATCCTTTGGCCTCGAACGTGTTGAAGAAGACTGATGGTCTGTGAGAGTCGAGGGTCACTGAGATAAAACGGCAGCTTCTGGCTCTTTAATGGTTGAAGAGATTGTCTCCCTTCATGCTGCAGGACACGTTTGATGTTTCGACAACATCACGAAGTCAGTGTCCGTGTTTCTGAGGTCCAGACCATGAGCTGGTGCTGGTCCCAGAGAGAAACTTACACCACATACAGGAGGAGGGTTAGCAGGGTCCTGTGAGCCTGCTTAGGGAACAGAGAACATACACGGTGTCCAAACGTATGTGGACACTCCCTTCTTGGCTCTGACTGACCTGTAACGAATGTTGTTGGTGATGATGATGAGGATGAGGATGATGATGTTCCCTAATTCAGCCAGAGGTAAATGTTTTCATTGAACTAGAAGGATCTCATGCTGCTCTGGTCCGTCAGGTGTTTGAACATTTAAAAAACATTGTCATAAGATCAAACTTGAGACCAGTTCCTTCGCAGCTCCTCAGAAGCTCATTTTGGAGATCGAAGCTTTTCATCTGCCAGCGTTGTGCACCACGCAGCTTCTCTCCCCCTGCTATCATTGGCAAGCTACAGTCCTGGGTCACCGCAGCCTCAGTTGTGGCCGACGGGATTGGCTGCAGCAGATGCTGAGCTCGGTGAAACCGCGGCATGAATGCGGCATCATTAATTAGAGTTCTGTGGGAGGCGGTGTCACCTGTACAGCCCGACCTCCGAGACTCAGCCACTGTGGACACAGTGTGTGGCCCAAGGACACTCTGACAGGTGGACAGGAGGAGCTGGGATCAAACCACCAACCCTGGGATTAATGGACGAATGCACTACCTTGTGAACCACAAGATGAGATGAGTCTGACTGTTCTGCTCTGGTTGGAGTGTTGCTACATCACTTTCTGTTTCAGTGGAAACGGATGATTCACTGCTGACTGAAGCGTGATGTATCAGCACCACCTCCTGACCCTCAGCACCATCTGTGGTTCCTCTGCATAGGACACACGTATATATGCAGAAGCTACAGGAGAAGTTACAGCGTGCAGACTGCAGGCGGTACAGTCTCCCAGTTTGACTTTAGGCTGTGATGACACAGCTAATGGCGGCATTACTGTGATTATCACTGCTAACACAGGACAGCAGTCTTGTCTTCATTAACAGTTTGATTTTGACAGCATGGAGTGTTTCTGCTGGTCAGACAGCAGAGCTGCCTGGCTAGCTTCTAGCTACCTTGTTATGCTAACATCAGCTACTCAACCTGCTGACAGGCGACCAGTTGGTGGAGCAGCGTTGCAACATTAAAGGTTTCCTGTGGAGTGTCAGACCTCTCGTAGCACGATGTTGTTAGTGGCCTGCTGACGGTGTCATACTCTGCCTCTGACCTGCAGGTGGCAGTAACACGCACAGAGATACACAGCAAACAAAGGCAGGGAAGAAAAAGCAAAACAGCATTAATGCACTTTTCAAATGTTTTATGAGGAAGGAAACACATTCAACATGTTTGTTAGAGCTGAAGGATAAATGATCAGAGTATCTTTGGATTTTAAACTGTTGGTCACTGTGTGAAGACAGCAGGTCTCACTTTCTGCTGCAGTTATCGTGTCAACGTGCACATACACATGCACAAAATGTACACAGTCACACACACACACACACACACACACACACACACACACTTGGCTGCTGTCTGACTTCAGTCCGTCAGCAGCAGCAGGTTCTGGCATCTAATCGATGGTGGACGACCTCCATGTAGGGCGACGTTTGATGAAGACACACACACAGTGTCTTTATATGCTTCTTCACTCTTCTTCTGTCCCTCTGAGAGTCTGTTGTTCAGATTGATGCCACTAACAGCCAGCAGCTAATTAGCTTAGCATAAAGACTGGAAACACTTCGCCCAGCTCCGTCCAGTGGGAACAGAACCCACCTCCCAGGTCTAGAGCTGATTAACAGGTTAGTCTGGTTTGTTTCATCAGGACACAAACTCAAGTGTGAAAACGACAAATCACTATTTTAGTCTTTCATTTTGTACAGTGTCTTACAGTGTTGTACAGTGTTACGTTGTACGGTGTTGTACAGTTTGGTGCTGTTTCTTGGCAGGAGCTGGTTGCCTAGCAACTGCTACAGTTGGCAGTTGTCCTCCGACAGACAGAAGATTAGAGTTGAACACATGAAGCTGATGAGGTGTTTTACAGAGTAAAGCTCTGCACAGCTGTGCGGCTGATCAAGCTGTAGCTGTGTGTAGTAAATGAGTACTTTTACTTTGGATACTTGAGTACAGTTTGCTGCCAATACTTGTGTACTTTTACTCCAGTAGGATTTTGAATGCCGGAGTATTTCTACACTGGTGTTTTGCTGCTTTGACTTACTGTCGAATATCTGAATACTTCTTCCTCCTCTGGATTTGATTTTTATGTACTTCATATTTCATGTTAATATTTGATTTCACAGTAGTATTTGTACAACGCGAGCAGCGTCTGACAGTCAGAGGTGAGGAGGGTTCAGGCTGATGATGGATGAGTAGAAAGCGTCTGCCTCAGTTTTACTTCTTTAATATTAATCAATCGTTCAGCTGTGTTAATAAGGTCTGAGCTCAATGTGGCAGTTGGTTGTGATATTGATTTGAGTTGATCAGTGTGAATCAGCTGATATCACATAACAACGTTATCTCACTGCATTCTGGGTAATAAATAACTAGCAGCAGGACGCCGCCGCTAACCTTCAGTGTCAGGAAGCTGCTGAGAGGCCATCTGGAGTGTGTGTGTGAGTGTGAGAGTGTGGGTTTGTGGGTGGGTGGGTGGGTGTGTGTGTGAGAGTGAGTGTGTGAGAGTGTGTGTGTGTGTGTGTGAGTGTGTGTGTGTGTGTGTGTGTGTGTGTGAGTGTGTGTGTAAGTGAGTGAGTGTGTGAGAGTGTGTGTTTGTGTGTGTGTGCGTGTTTGTGTGTGTGTGTGTGTGTGTGTGTGAGTGTGAGCTGTGTGTGTGTGTGAGTGTGAGTGTGAGAGAGAGTGTTTGTGTGTGTGTGTGAGAGTGTGTGAGTCTCTGTTAATATAACCGCAGTACCATGTGACCTGCAGCTCGTGTCAGACGTCTGTTTACTGTCTGTTGTTATTGATCTGCTCAGAACAGTAGAATCAATCAATAATCAGCTCCAGTAAGTTCATGGTCCAAAACAAGAACAACATTCTCCAGCGGTTCTGTTTCCTGTCTCAGTGAACGCTTCTGGACTTTTTGACAGCAGAACAAGACGTGAAGACGTCACACAGGACCCACTAATCTCAGATCAGCTGGATCCAGATCAGCTGGATCCAGATCAGCTGGCCTCTCATGATGTGTCATGTGGTCTCTCTGGTCTTTGTGTTTCTCTCCAGGTGTTCATGTGCTGGTGTCTCCCAGGTGGCCTGTAGAGAAGGTGAGCCAACTGCACCTCAGACTGACATTAACAAGCTGCTGCAGAGAGAGACAGGGACACCTGCTGGACTGTCAGAGTACTGCAGGCAGCAGCAGCCAGGTCATCACACTCACAATAACAGTGATCAATGCTGAGCTGCACGTTCATCTGTCAGCATCACAATTAGCAAGTTAATTTCCCACCCTAATACGTGCACTGCCACACGTGCACTTCCACACGTGCACTGCCACACGTGCACACATGGATGATCTGACCGCCTGCTGTGAAGCATCACTTTATTAACTAAGGAAACTTTTGAGTTATGTCTTAACGTCTCAGGTGTGAAGCTGGTTCACAGCAGACAGGTGAGACAGTGACACCTACAGGTTAACATCCAGTTATTGTAGAAATCGAATTATTCATTATAGTCTCAGATTTAAAGGAATAACATAATACAAAAAAAACACACAAAAGAATCCCAAATATCTCACCGTGCATGTATAATTACAGAGGTGTCTGTAGACAACAGGAAGTCCCTGCACACGTTGTTATTAAAGAAATTAATATTTAAGGTCTGACATCACTTCACTTCTCTCTCTGTCTGTCTCTGTCTTTCTCTGTCTCTCTCTCTGTCTCTCTGTCTGTCTCTCTCTCTCTGTCTGTCTGTCTGTCTCTCTCTGTCTTTCTCTCTGTCTTTCTCTCTGTCTCTCTGTCTGTCTCTCTCTCTCTGTCTGTCTGTCTGTCTGTCTCTCTCTCTCTCTGTCTCTCTGTCTGTCTTTCTCTGTCTCTCTCTGTCTCTCTGTCTGTCTCTCTCTCTCTCTCTCTCTGTCTGTCTGTCTGCCTGCAGGACGTGTTGTCCAGCAGCTCAGCAGCAGAGCAGACTGAAGTCATCGCTGCTGCACTGAAGTGTAACGGCTCATCGGCTTCTTCTTCTTTGGTGCTTGAAGATGGTGTAGTCAGCTCCAAACAGCCGGTCACCAAACGTCACAGGAAGCTGCTACTGAAGAGCAACTTTGCAGCATCCAGCTCCCCTGCTGGCAGAGATGAGGAACAACAGCTGCAGTGGCGGTGGCTTGCGAGGATACAGGAGTCCCGGCGCCGCCTGCTGGCCGATGTCTGTGCCAAATACCAGCCGGGCGTTACTGAGCAGCGCATCTCTCAGCGGCAGGTGTCGCGGGTTTATGTGGAGGACCGGTTCAGACTGCTCTACTGTGAGGTGCCCAAAGCCGGCTGCTCCAACTGGAAGCGAGTGCTGATGGTCTTAGGGGGCAGCGCCTCCTCCACACGAAGCATTCCTCATGACGCAGCACATTACACCAACCACTTGCGGCGGCTGGAGAGCTACGATCGCGCCGGCATCGCCGAGAGACTCCGCTCCTACACTAAAGTGCTGTTTGTCAGGGAGCCCTTCGAGCGCCTGGTGTCAGCATTTCGGGACAAGTTTGAGAGTCCAAACTCCTACTATCACCCCGTGTTCGGACGCCCAATCATCTCCAGGTACCGTGCCAACGCCACGCGCATGGCACTGAGCACCGGCGCCGGCGTCACCTTCAGGGAGTTCATCCAGTACCTGCTGGACGTGCGTCGGCCGGTGGGGATGGACATCCACTGGGAGCCGGTTAGTCAGCTGTGTAACCCCTGCCTCCTCAGGTACAACTTCATCGGGAAGTTTGAGAGCCTGGAGGAAGAAGCCAACTTCCTGCTTCAGAGCATCAGGGCGCCCGGGAACCTCACCTTCCCTGACTTCAAAGACAGAAACCCCCTCGCAGAGAGGACTTCCTCCAGAATCACCCAGAGATACTTCGCACAGCTGAACTCCACAGAGAGGCAGAAGGCCTTCGACCTGTACTACATGGATTATCTGATGTTCAACTACCCCAAACCCTTCAAGGACCTGCACTGAGCCGGAGGGGGGCCCCTGAACCTTCGAACCGTCAGCTCTAACCTAACACGTTTACCCACAGTGCAGCTGCTTTATGTGCACTGCAGTCAGCAGCAGACGGGTGGAGTTAAACTCCTCTGCCAGCATTAATCAGCTCCCACTGTCTGCTGAAATGTCTCATAACTGCCCCCCCAACAACAAGGCAACAACTCTGTTCATTATTATATCATTATTATTATTCTGAAGGAACTAGTTATAGAATGATTAGTGAACTCTAGCTGCCAGGAGAAACCAGATCAACGAGATCCTCTGGGAGTCTGAAAATCATCAATGACTGAATTAAGATCAGACCTTATGGATCTCCGGTGGGTTAATGCAGACAGGTGACACGTTTATTCATTAAATGAATTGTGGAGAGATTAGAAGCCAAACCTTTACAAAATTCATCGAGTCCTGCAGCCATGATGTTTGAACTATATATAATAACTATATACGGTGTTATATGTCATGTACTGTATGTGCAGTATGTAATATACACCTGCAGTGATGAATGTTTAATAGAAAAGGAAGAGAATACTGTCATATAGCATATAATAAGATACAAATACCATTATAACAATATAGTAGTAATATAGTATTATTATATAGTTATATAAGTCATTTAAAACAGAGTTATAGATATTTAGTCGGCTGCAGGCGGGCTGACTGAGGGACGAAATCATTGTGAAAGACAAACTAATAACTTTATCTTGTTATTGGACAGATGACAGGAAACCTGTGGACGGAGTCTGCAGTGGGTCACTCAGGGTTATTATTAACCCCTGAAGCTGTCGTGGGTCTATCCATCCATGGGTTGGCAGATAGTTCCGGACGGCAGCGACAGTTGCTACAGAACAGTAATGACTTCTGTGAAGTTTATTGGCTTTGCTTCTCCCAGACTACATCTACATTCCACCGTCAGCACAGACGCCCCGACAGCAGCGCTTATATTGATGTTGTGTGACTCATGTTTCTACATGAAGACTATGGTTTCTGTGCTCTGCTCGTCTATAACAGAGAAGAGAACGAACTCATGAACCAGACTTCCTGCCTTTCACAGAGTCCTGGTCTCTGCTAGTCTGCCACCAGGACTGGGACACATGACCTCCAAGCCTTAACACTGCCATTTCACCTGATGTGACTACAAATAAACGTGTGAGACTCTTGTTCAAAATGTAACGTCTGTTTTTATCCAGAAACAGAAATGTGAGGCGACACGTCTTCATGTTTCAAACAGCATGTGGATCCATAACGAGGATCATCAGGTGGATCAGGTCCAACACGACGTCGTCATGGTGCAAACCTTTCTGCTCTTTCCAGGTTCTAACATCCACAGTTACACTTCCTGAGTCTGAGGTTGTTGGAAAACATTTTAGGTAGCGGGTCTTCCACCAGAATGAGTCAGTGGCCACTTTATTAGGAACACCATGTTATAATAATAACTTTCTTGATATAGCACCTTTAAAAACAGTTTACAAAGTGCTCAGACAGACCAGCAGAGGCAGCATTCTCAGAAAGCAACAAGCCAGAAGGCACTGAAAGTTAAAAAGCAAGATAAAAGATTAATAAATACAAACATTTAAATAAAAGCGATATTAAAAGTATATAAAGATGACATCACATGAAAGCTAGTCTATAAAAATCACTTATTAGTTATTGACCTCCCCCCGTGGCAGGTTCAGCAGATATTTAAATCTTTAAACTGGTGACACGGTTCCCTCGTTCATGTGTTTGTAGTAACTGCAGGATTCTGTTTCCTCAGAGGAGGCACATGGTCGCCCGGGCAACTACACTAATGGAACACTGTGTGTGTGTGTGTGTGTGTGTGTGTGTGTGTGTGTGTGTGTGTACACACAAATGAAGACATGTAACTGGTTCAGTGTCCCTCTAAACACCGACCTCAGTTACACACAGTAGTTTCCCATCAGCCCCTGTTTGTGTTTGGGGCGTCGCAGGGAGACAAACCCCTCGTCCAGTCCAGCAGGCGGCCCGAGGACCATGAAGTCGACTCTATAAGTAACAGCATGTTTTATCTCCACTGACTTTAGAGAACATAAACTTGTGTTGGTGTCAGGTGACGTCGCTCCACATGAACGACTAATCCATCAGTTTGTGATGTTTTCACTGTTTTGTAGAACAAGCCGCTCGTTGATTAATCGAGACAAAAACTGGCAGATGAATCAATAAAATCAGTTTGAGAATTTCAAATGAAGTCAGAACTTTGGCTCAGAGCTTTCTGAGCTTTCGCACACGAATACAGATGTTACAGCTGTTCACTGTCGTCTGACGAAGTCACAAACCTTCTAAAGACAGTGAGCCTACGTCAGATGCAGGACAGGGACGTAGGTTTGGGATGTAGTCCTGACCCCCAGGTTGGGATCTACTGGTTCCTCCAAATGAATCAACGCCCTGTATCCTGTTCTCCTCCTGAAACATGTAAACGCAGCGGCCCCTGAAGGTCCCCGAACCTCATTTTGGCCACCGCTGCTTAAGAGAGGAGAAATATGAAGACTAAGATCTGGAGCCACGTTTATCAAACTTGTAATCAGAAGGTTTTTGTGTGTGCAGCGTTTCAGGGCAGCAGGAAGTTCCACGCCTGACCGCTGGAGGCAGCACCTCAGCTTCAGCCTCTTTGATCCGACCCTCTGTGGAAGGATCGTGCTGATGACAGGAAGAGGTCCTGGTTCCCGAAGCAGCAGAGGGGGGGCCACAGACGTCACGTGGCTCCGGAGCCGGAGGGGTGTTCGATGTGAGACGTCGGGCAGCAGGAATGTGTGCGGGCACCGTCCTGCAGCTGCTGACGGGCGCAGGACGCGCTTTTCTCTCCCCGGTTGACAGAAACGACTTGAGAACAATAATCCCGGTCCCTGGGGGTCTGAAGGACTTCCAGTCTCACACCGGAGGACGAAGACCAGCCGTCTCCATGTCCTCTCAGGTAAGAACAGCAGCTGCACGTTGACATGCAGATTAGACGCTGTCCCAGTGTTCCAGCCTGAACTCTGCTCCACCTTCACCACCAGCCTCTGGAGGGAAAGTTAGGATTCTCCTAAATAACTTCATTCGCGAAGCATTTATATCCCGAATTTACCGAAGTGCCGATCACGACGGAGAAGAGCTCGTAGACCTGCCGATTAGCAAGGCATTAAATGTGACTGGAGTCTGGCGTTATTCCCACACAGTTGACCAGATTTCTGTGAAGCAGCTTCGTGAGTTTAAAATCCGATTTCATCTGCGGCTCATCAATCAAACCGCAGCTTCCGGTCTGTAGTTCTACATCTGGATCACTGGTGGTGCGTTCAAAGACACGCTGGAGTCCTGCAGGTCCATCAGCCCTGAAATGATTCTGTGACTTTATATCTGGAGTCTGGAATCAGCAGAGGACTAGACAGACAGACAGAGACAGACAGACAGAGACAGACAGACAGACAGACAGAGACAGACAGACAGACAGGCAGAGACAGACAGACAGACAGACAGACAGGCAGGCAGACAGAGACAGACAGGCAGAGACAGACAGACAGACAGGCAGAGACAGACAGACAGACAGGCAGGCAGGCAGACAGAGACAGACAGACAGACAGACAGACAGACAGAGACAGACGGACGGCCAGCAGCTTGGGGGGTGGGACCTTTCCTGCTCCACAGCATTTGTTTACAATCCAGACTTTTGGGGGGGGTTAATCCAGAGCAGCCTCCCAAATTGTGTCTGAACCGTCAGCTGTGACTTTCAGCTGCTTGCCGTTTCCTGGTTTCCTGTCAGAGCGGCGCTTTCAGAATAAAAGCTGCTGGAGACGTCACAGCGTGACGGGAGCTGGTCCAGTGTTTCTGATCAAAACCTCAGGTTGAACTTTGACCTCAGAGCAGTGAGGTGACATGGTGGAGGAGCAGAACCTGATTGGTCCTCCTGTGTACCTTCTGAGCACTGATTGGTGCTTTGCAGGGAGAACCTCATAGAACCAAGTTAGAGATCAAAATAATAACCTGTAATAAACCCTGTTCAGCCCAGGTGTGTTCTGACCTGTTGTAACCTGGGACAGGAGGGGCGGAGCATGTCCAGGATGTCTCTGAGCCGCTCACCTGTGTCCCCCATGACCGCCCAGGGCATCCCGTCACCCGCTCAGCTCACCAAGGCCAACGCCCCCGTGCACATTGACGTAGGGGGTCACATGTACACCAGCAGCCTGGCAACGCTCACCAAGTACCCCGAGTCCAGGTAAGACCGCTGGCACGACACCTGGGCCACATAATCAGGTGGTCTGAAGCAGCAGGGTCGGTGGGTCCAGCAGAGACACCTGGTCTCAAGGTGAACTGGTCTTACTGCACGACTGCAATGAGTTTAAAATGTTAAAGCTGCAAAAGATCACAATCGGAGTGTTACAGCAGTACTCTGATACTTTACTGCAGTCAAAGTACTAATACCAATGTGTACAAATACTCTGTTACAAAGAAAAGTCATTCAAATGTACACAAGTATTATCAAGATATACTCAAAGTACCAAAAGTCAAAGTACTCATTATGCAGAGTAATCTATAATGTTAAAAGATTATAATTATTAATCATTAATGTGTTGATCACTTTAAAGTTGTGGAGCTGCTTTTAATCACTTTATATTCTGCTGGTAGATTAATCAATAATATGACATCATTCATTAGCTGATTATATTTAGTTTCAATGCTCTGAATCTGTAAACTGTAACTACAGTAATTAGTGTGTCCTGTCTGTGGCTTCCTGCTGTAGTTTTTATCAAACTAACAGGAGGAAACAACAACAACAGCGGCAGGTGAATCCACTTAGTCTGCAGTGAGTGTTGGGCAGCAGGATTCTGTGTGTGTTTTCAGAGGAACATCAGCATCTGTAGTCGGTGAGCAGACTTCCTGTCGTCTTGGTGTCTGTGTCTCTGCAGGATCAGCTGTCTGTTTAACGGCACCGAGCCCATCGTGTTGGACAGTCTGAAGCAGCACTACTTCATCGACCGGGACGGAGAAATCTTCCGCTACATCCTCAACTTCCTGCGCACCTGCAAGCTGCTGCTGCCTGAAGACTTCAAGGTAACAAGATGCTAATAACCTGTAGACCCGGTCCTCACAGACCTACCTCTTTATAAAACACATCATCACTGGAGGAGGAGCGATGTTCTATGCTTCCTCACTTCCTTCCCTCCAAATGATCTGAAAGCATAAAACCTGGAGAACTGAAGTCCCCTTGACGTCTGTCTCTCCGCTGTCAGAACATGATCTGTCAGATGTTGTGTTTCCTGCATGTAGTCTAGTTGTTATCGTCATGGTTACAGTCATTGTAACCACCATGCCCCCCCCGTCTCCATCAGGACTTCCCTCAGCTGTACGAGGAGGCTCGGTACTATCAGCTCACTCCGATGGTGCGGGAGCTGGAGCGCTGGCAGGCGGAGCGAGAGGCCCAGCAGCCGCCACCCTGTGAGTGTCTGGTGGTCCGCATCACACCCGACCTGGGCGAGAGGATCGCGCTGAGCGGAGAGAAGGTGCTGATCGAGGAGATCTTCCCCGAGACCGGAGACGTCATGTGTAACTCTGTCAATGCTGGCTGGAACCAGGACCCCACCCACGTGATCCGCTTCCCCCTCAACGGGTACTGCAGACTCAACTCTGTGCAGGTAGGTTCAGTCAGATGGAAGGGGTCAGCTTACTAGTTCTACAGAGACAGCTGATCAATAAGTTAACCAATAATAACATGTTGATGACTGAATGACTGTCGGGCTCCGTCCACTCTGACAAAGCGTTTCATCAGCATTTCAATTCAGTTTTATTTATATAGCAGGTCTAGACCAACTCTACATGTATAGACCCAACATTTCCACCAGGAGCAGCACTAGGAGACAGTGGCAAGGAAACACTGCCTTTAACAGGTAGAAACCTCCAGCAGAACCAGAACCAGAACCAGGCTCTGGGTGGGTGTCATCTGCCTCGCCTGGTTGGGTAGAGAGAGAGAAAAAGAAGATATGGGGGGGGTTAGGGTGAGAGCAGGAATAACCTCCGCCCATAAGACATGCCTGAAGACGTGTCTGTCTGTCTGCAGGTCCTGGAGCGTCTGTTTCAGAAGGGCTTCAACATCAAGGCGTCCTGCGGTGGGGGGGTCGACTCGTCCCAGTTCAGCGAGTACGTCCTGTGTCGTGACCTGCAGCACAGCCAGTCCATCAGCAGCACCCCGATCCGCATCAAACAGGAGCCTCTGGACTGACCAGCACCCTTTGACAGTCCTCACAGCTGGAGCCCTCTGTAAGACCTTTGACCTCTGCAGACTTCTGGTGCCGCCACATGTAAATATTTGTAATGAGACTCTTGGTGGATTGTTCTGTGTACGGAAGCCACAGGGCGCATAATTTAATTTTTATAAAAGTGCCATTTTGAAACTGTATATTTAATGTATTTGTTAGCTCACTGTGTCACTATTTTTCATTTGTACAGATAAAAAGATAAAAGGGCTCCGATGTCTCGAGCTTTAAATTCTACAGATGAAATTAAACCTGCTTCTTTATCATTTTCTTTATTTAATTTTTTTTGCAAAGGTACAAACAACTGTAAAATTGCATTGCCTGAAATGCGTCAGGATTGAATACAGAATGTAGGAAATATAAATAGTTGCAAAAATTGTGTCCTTCCAACAGATGATAGTTTATGTGGGTGCTCTGGAGACCCCCACTCTGACTGAATATACAGTACATACACCACAGCTTCAGTGAGAGCTATTTACTATACAAACCAAATGCCCGATATGAGGGGAAAACACATTTAAAGCGTTAAAAACCTTCAATGTACACGCCCTTTCCAAAAAAGTCATTAAAAACGTTCGACAGCAAACCGTGAAGCCAAACTGCATTTTCAACAAACAGAAGTCGACGTCTTCAGGCTGATTTGAATCTTAATGTTTCAGAGCTGAAAGTGAAATCACACGTCAGGTCAGGAGGAGGAGGAGGAGGAGGAGGCTGCAGGAATGTTGATCTGAAGCTTTGCGTTTCTTAGCCTGAGTGAGTTCACTGTGTGCAGGAGAGCCAGCTCCCTGTGACCTCATCACTGCAACTGTCAATCATCTGTCTTAAAGGCACAGTCCAACATTCTCTTCCCCTCAGAATCAGAGGTTCATATACAGCAGCAGTTGTTAGCTTAGCATAAAGGCTGGCTCCAGGTAACGGAATCCACAGATTAACACGTTATATCTCGTTTGTTTCATCTAAACTAAAACTGCAGTCGATTGTTTTTCTGATCAGTCTTTGATCTGATCACTGCTAGCAGTTTATGCTAAGCTAACTGGCTGTAGCATTAACATACAGACATGAGTGGCATCGATCTGACTCTGAGAGGAAGAGGAGTAAATGTTGAACTGTCACCGCATCATTATCCCAAAAGTACACACACACACACACACACACACTCTAAAATGATCTACCGACTGTTTCGTCCCCGTTCATTCGACCAGCGGACCGTCACAGTTCTCGCGGTGCACGTTCCTCTGACGACAACATGATGCTCAATAAAACATCCACACAACTCATGATTCTCTCCACCCTGCAGTGGTGGACGACTTAAAATGCAAACGTGTGACCGTACCAACCTCACAGATCTGAGCGCTCAGAAAACTTTAAAAACAAACGGCGTCCTGAGTGGTAGCTGAGTGGGCTACGGATAGCAAGAAACCAACAAAAGAGCCGCGGAGAATTTGGAAAGGCACCTGTTCAGGTACAGCGCTGGAGGCGATCCTGTCAGCATCAGCTCACTGTCGGGAAAACACCTCGACTTCTCAGCGCGCCAAGTCTCAGACCTGCACCTTATTCACTCCAGCATGTTTTATATTAATATTCATTATCTGTGAGCTCCACTGATTTTCCACCTCAGTGTGTCTCCAGGTGTTTCCAGGTGTCTGCAGGTGCTGGGGAGTTCTTCATGTTTTAAAGTAGAAAGCCTTCGGTGTCTCAGAGGGAGCTGTGAGATTAATGTCCTCATGTGATGTCAGAAATTTGAAAATGAAACCAACTGGACCTCCTCATAACTGCAACTCCAGTTGCATTGTGGGCAATGTAGGCGGCAGCTGTGACAGTGCTGAGGTCCGGACGCATCACAAGTTAACATTTCAATTCATTCACATGAAATTTGCAGCGATCAGGGGATCCACTCCGGCAGCGCCGTTAGTCTGCACACAAGTTCAACTTTGGTTAACTTTGATCTGCAAACTTGCTCCAGTTGTCCTGACAGAGCTGAGCTTTGATTGGCTGTGTGTCACCACCCAGTTGTCTTTAGAGGTGGTTCACACAGTTAGCAGAGGGGAGTAATTATGCTAACACAGCTTATTGTCCTGTTATTGACCGAGCTAAGCTACAGAGCTAGCCAGCTTCATCACATGCTAGTTTTCCCTCCTCAGTAACTTGTATGAGATGAAATTATGTTTAACGGTGAACAAAATGTCTGGCGTTAGCCGTTAGCTCACCAGTTACAACAGCTCCCCAACCAGACCTGGTAGTCACGTTGATTAATTTCATGGTCCCTCTTTCTGATGCGCCTGGGGCGTCAGAGAGTGAGGTGGATAATCAGTGGAGGTCTTTGAACAAACATGGAGCTGAAAAGTCATGTGCAGTCTAATCTGGGCACCTGAATGAGTAAAAATGAGACATCCTTTTCAAAAAGCACGAACAGAATGTGTAAAACTAGAGGAGACGAGTGCAGAGGACCAACTGGAGGTTAAAAGATGCTGCAGGGACTGAAGAACCGACTTGTGACTATGAAACACCTTTGAGGATGTGATGGTTGGAGGAGGAGGCTGAAGTGTAATCCAGTTTGTGATCTGCAGTGGGCCGAGTGCTCTTCCTGGAGGGACTCCTCATTTCAGCAGCGCCTTGTAGAGCATTAGAGAGCGTGCTGTGGAGCGGTCCTGCTCCAGACAGAAGATGAAGTCCCTGAGGTTAACTCGTGTGATCCGCTGACGGAGCTGCTGGCGTGAGGAGGATGCCGGGGAGGAGCCTGCACTCGAACCTGAAGCCACCTGAGGGGAGACACGGGTTAGAGAGAGCATTAGAGTGAACCAACATCAGACCAGATCCACAGAACAGTTTCAACTCCACAGAAATATTTGGAGCTGTGGTTTGTATTTCCTTTCTCTACAAGGTGTTTGTTATTTTGTCCATCCCTCATACATGCTAAGACTCTGACGACTTCCTGTTTTTTGGTGCGATTCTCCAGAGGCTCCTGAATCATCAATAATAGCATTTAGTGAGACCTTCCACACAAGTTTAATCCCTCATTCAGTCCAGACCTGCAGGAGGATCACCACACCTTCATGTGTCAGGTGTGTCTGCAGCCGGAGGCCAGGTAACACCCGGCCCCTGCAGCTACTACCCACACTCCGAGTCGTTGCTGCAACAAGCCCTCTTTCCCAACGTTGTGCATTATACAAACAGTCTCTTCCCAGGCTGCTGAAACGTCCCGAGGCATCTAAACGGGCCGATGTCTCTGAAACTAACTGCTGCTTGAAGTGCGCATTAACCTGGAGGTCAGGACGAGGTGTCTCTGAGCATTGGGACAAAACCAGTTCACCTGCTGACGAATTCAACAGTCTGGCTGAAAACAGCGTGAAATGAACAATGAACCAGGTTCCACTGGTGAGAGCCAGCGGTGCAAACTGTTGTAGAGACATACCTCTTCTTCTGCTTCCTCCGTGAGCAGAGCCTGAAGGCAACACAGGACATCTTTTACATTCAGTTAGTTCAGGCACATTTTCTACTATGGCCCGACCGACACGGGAGATTTAAGGCCAATTTTTCTGACAGTTTGGCACCTTCTGGTTGGTACCAGAAACACACAGATGCCCTGTTAGAGTTTAACAACCCTTTAACCTTTAAGCTTCAGGCCTGACTGATCGAGGCCTGACACTCGAACCTGTTTCTGTGGTTAAAGTGTGTAATTTATACACGTCAGCTTGGTCTCTGAGTTCGTAGAGATAAGTGAGCCTGCAGGCAGAGCTGACAGCACAGGATAGGAATGAAGCTCCAGGTCTATACAGGATCACAATCAGAGCATTATGAAGCCACACAGCTTCCAGTCACACGCGCACACGGCAGCTGTGTGTGTGTGTGTGTGACTGTCAAAGTGCTTTATAAGTGAAGTCCATTTACACACACAGGCCTGGCTGAACTGGTCTGAACTCTGACACGTCTGTAGTCCAACAGAGTGAGACCTCTTCTCTAATAAAACCATCAGCTGATCTCACATCAGACTCTGAATCAGCAGATAATCAATATTACAGAACTCTGATCAGGTCAAAATAATTTGGGAGAAATCCCTGAATGTGAGACAGTACAAAGATCCTTTGTTTGTCACTGCTACTGTGTATTCATGACAGGCTGAGGCCCCGGGGAGGAGGGGACTCTCTGAAGCCTGATCAGGCCTGCAGTCGGGAGCTAAAGGGCGTACTGCAGCCGCCGGAGGGCAGATCAGGTAGAAGGCAGCCAGGCAGGCTCAGAGAACACAAAACCATTTGTGCTGGAAGAAACCAGCAGCAGACTGAGGATAAGACGTCCATGAAGCATTTGAGTTAAAGACGACCTTCCTCACTGCTCCATCAGCCACCTCGTGTTCACAGTCAGGTTCTCTGTGGATCATTTCCTGGATGTTCTGTTTTGCACCAAATCTGACTTGTGTTCACGACTTGTTTCTGCCGCCCCTATGTGGCCAAAATAATTTGCAGGTTACAGGCTTTTAATCAGAAACTGAATTCAGACTGTTCAGACCTGCAGCTACATAGTGATTCTGTGCTGGTCCAGCTGATCCAGTCCAGGACAGGAAGTGTGTAATGCAGCAACATTACTAACTACAGGCCAGCACATAGCTTGCATCTCCCAGAGCTCATTGCCTTCCCCCTCATCACTCTGCTGGCTTTGTCTGGACCTGCTGGGGGGCGAGCCTCAGGCTGGATGTGTGGGGAGAGAGAGGGAGGGTGAGTGTGGGGCGAGCACAAGGCAGGCACCCCCCCCAGGCCGTGATCCCCCCCCAAAGATAATTTCTACAGAGCTGGGGGGCGACCCCCTTCACTGTCTGTCTGTACTCACACACTCGTGACCTTTTCCATCAACACCACACACACAGTATTGATATTTAGCAGATAGTTACTTATTATTATCTCTAACTCTTCCTGTTACTCAGTCATTTGTCTCTAGGTAACATTTCTAACTGCACCGCTGACGTGATGTTCGTGTCGTACCTCTGCACCGATTGTGGCGCCTCCCGGTGAGTCCAGCTTGCGTTTCTTGCGTGGGCCAATGGCGGCGAGGGCCGTGAGGTTGGCGTCTCGTTGTCGCATCTGAGCCAACTCCTGCTGCTGCATCTGTGGAAGAAAACAGCACATAAACGTTAATATGAAAACTGGGAACTCCTGTGTGGCGCCATGTTGAGAACCCTTCAGAATCAACCATGTTGAGACATTTTACGTCTCACGAAGAACTGATTCTTTTGTCTTACTTCTATTTGGGGAGAATAATGCTTTAAATTGCAGAACTACAGTTCCCACAATGCTTTGGGGGATGTAAACAGGAAGTATGTTGCCATGGAGTCAGTGAGTATTGTCTCTAAGAGCAGAGAGAGAACGAGCAGAACGGACAGAAGACGTAATCTCTCGCAGCATCTTGTTGACACGCTGTAATGCTGATTAACCCCGTCACCTCCAGGTAAATCTGTGTGTCGCAGTGTATACGAGTGTTTAATCTGCTGTGGGGACGTTCCCACAGCTGGCTGTCAAACCGGAGCCATGCAGAGAGAGCGTCGCGTCAGCAGAGTTCAAAATGCTCGACGGTCACGTGACCCACGTGGCCTTCAGGTAGCTCTCTACGTGGCTCTGGTCTGACGGAGCAGCTGCAGCAACCAGAAGTCTGGAGGAAAAACCTGAGAAGCTCCAGGAAACGTTTGCGATGCTGCAGCTGAGACAGAAAGTGGTTCAGTCAGAAACAGGGACAGACAGGATCAGCATCAGTGCAGCTGATCCTGGAAGAAGAGCAGGGACGGAGGCAGACAGGATGTGGCCTCACTGCTCTGTGTGGAACATTACATTCACTCTGAGTCACGGAGCATCGTCTCTGCAGGCAGACGTCATGAGCAGTGTTGGTGTAATTACTCTCACTGCCAGAAGGGGGAGACAACAGATCCACACTGCAGCTTTAA